>JBBBWG010030165.1:0-36278 GCA_037176905.1 Azolla pinnata | reverse complement strand
TACTTTTTTCTGCTGCCCCAAAGGATGGGATGCTGCACCGGCACCAACTCCTGCTCCAGCTGCTCCAACTGGCTGGGAAGGGATGTAAATGAACAATTCAGACATGAATTCATTTCGTGTTTTTGTAGCTTTATGAGAGGGCTGATTGTCGCTTGCAACCGCTATTTCTCGGGGATTGTAGCTTTATTATTATGTCCAAACTGAACGAAATTTGTACTTCCAACCAACTCGATTTCATCATTCTTAGATTTGGACCAGTTTTGATAACATATGTACTTTTGCATGATGATATGCCACGGTATATTCAGTTTTTTTCCTTGCTATGAGATCTCATCTGTCTATGAAATTCGACTTTGTCAACCTCTTCTCTGGGATTCGTTATATTTTCTTTTGTTACGTTAAGCTTTCAGTTGATTCATGAAGCAAAGGTATTGAACTTAGCACGATCCGATCTCGTCAGTGAAATTCAGCTTTGTGAAAACTCAAGCAAAGTATTTCATAGTAGACGACTCAAAGTGCTGCATCTTGTAAGTCAAACTAAGTCAGTTTGCTTGAAAAAAATTAGTGGGGTGTGACCGATCGATTAATCAATCGGTAGCAAACTAAGCTGGTCGTTTTGTGTTACAATCGATTAACCGATAGAAAACTAAGCTGGTCGTTTTGTGTTACAATCGACTAGGCGAGTTGCTCCTTGAGGCACTTTGAGGATTGTTGTGTGGCATGACTAGCTGAACGAAAACGTTTGTTATGGCATTTGAATCTGCTGTTATTACAAACCCACACAACCAATGAATCTGCTGCTATTACAAACCCACACAACCAATGGGATGACAGATCTCTGATGTGTTGTTAGAAGGTGGCAGAAACGTGGTCCATTTCAGTCACATGCAAGTACATTATCGATCTCCTTGGGCAAGGAACATGTTTGCAGGCATCGAGGAGAAATCCAAAGAGGGATCCTCTTTAAAACACGTGGATGGGGTCCTGAGGGGATTTCCAGAATGCACCATTGATTTGCTAAGCCTCTCGACCATTAAGATGGCTTTGTTCAAGGAATGCAGACATGGCCTTGTTCAAGGAGGAAATCCAATCTGCATCTACGATTTGCAGTTGCCAACGTGGGCTCGTTCGTTCAAAAGAAAGACAGGTGAGGCATCGATCTGATCGAGCTTTGCCCATAACATGCAGAATGCCCCCTTGAGAGGCTAAGTAAGGTTAGAGAGATGAAATAGAGATAATCGAACGGATCGAGGGCGATTAATCGCACCGCCCACGAAAGGACTGAAGACCATTCCAGAAAGACCATCTATCTGCCCCATATCAACCCAAATATTACCTTCGATTACCATCTCGGAAGCTGACAAGTAATTGAATCCGAAGAGAGTCTCGACAACGTCTCGAGATATACCGCAACGAAAGGAAGGTAAGCTTAGTGCACTTATACAAAGGGAACCACTTCTAGGGTTCCCATAATCCTTCAGGTGTGTTCACACATGTCCAATGACCATATCGAGTCGTAAGAGAACCGATTTCCCGATTATCCTACCCTTAATTAAACCATTCGAACCAGCCTTACAAAAGTGGTTCTCTCTAATGTTATGCTGATAACATTAGAGATCATTTCGACTCCGATTGATCGGCGATTTAGGTTCCTTTTGACGCTTCTAGAATGTTCCTTCTGACGCTTCGAGAATGTTCCTTCTGACGCTTCCGGAATGTTCCTTTTGACGCTTCTAGAATGGAACTCGTCAAATTGGAACATTCTAGAAGCGTCAAATTGGAACATTCTAGAAACGGCATTATATTTTTGTTTTTGTTTTTTCCCTCTCTAATGTCCCCGAATAAATGATTTATTGCGAGCCGTGTTTTTGAAAAAAACAGAAGAAAAACAAATTTTATTTATGTATCGTAATTGTTTCTTTTTTATGTGGCGGGGAAACTACCAGAAGCTTCTAGAACCTGCGGACCTTTACTCTCCGCCGTTCTTCTTCTATTTCTTTCTCTGCGCAGATCGTCTTCTTCTGCGTGCTCATTAGGGTTTCCTTCGTCGTCCTCCTCCTCCGATCGCAAGCTCCCTTCTTCTCCTTCGTCTGATTTCCTAGCCCTAACCCTAAATCCTGGCTGTTGCCGATTTCCTTGCCGCACTCCCTCCCATTCCTTCCTTTGTCTAGCGCTCATTCCTAGTCCTTTTGCTCCCCCCTTCTTGCCCCTGTCGATCCGCCTCCCTTTGTGTTCACCATGTTTGGCCGTGCTGCTCCCAAGAAGAGCAACAACACCAGGTACTATGAAGTCCTCGGTGTTGCCAAGAATGCCTCCGCTGACGAGTTGAAGAAAGCCTACAGGAAAGCGGCGATCAAGAACCATCCGGACAAAGGCGGAGATCCGGAGAAGGTAAATGCCGTGTTGATCTCCCGTGGTCGTAGATCGGTAATTTGAAAGACGTTATGGATCCCACGCTAGATTTTGTGCCTGAATGCTTTGTCCGGCGGAGATCCTGCGAAGGTAAGTGCCGTGTTGATCTTCCGTGGTCGTAGATTGGTAATTTGAAAAACGTTATGGATCCCACCCTAGATTTTGTGCCTGAATTCTTGTAACGGTGCAATCTTCGCTTTGTTCCTCTCGGTAAATTGAGACACGTTAAGGCTCCCAGGTCAGATTTTTTTTTTCCAGGCTGCTTGTAACGGTGCAATCTTTGCTGTTTTCCTATGTTTATCCACAGTTTAAGGAGCTAGCCCAGGCTTATGAAGTCTTGAGCGATCCTGAGAAGCGAGAGATATATGATCAGTATGGAGAAGATGCTATCAAAGAAGGAATGGGAGGAGGTGGGGAAGGCCATAGCCCATTCGACATTTTCGAATCCTTCTTTGGTGGAGCTAGTCCCTTTGGAGGTTAGTTTTTATCGTTTTCTTGTTTTATTGGCATTATCATGGGTGTTTTATGGTTGTGTGGGTTTTGCTTGCATTCTTGTCTTGACATTGTTGTGTTTTTTAGGTGGTAGCTCAAGGGGTGGTAGATCGAGGCAGAGACGTGGAGAGGACGTTGTCCATCCGCTGAAGGTTTCTCTGGAAGAGCTTTACAATGGAACCTCGAAGAAGCTTTCCCTCTCAAGGAACGTCTTGTGCCCCAAATGCAAAGGGTATGTCTTCCAGCAGATGATCTAAGTTCTTCTGTATGTATTGGCTTTTAGTAGCTTATGTACGATAGATTATACCTATATGCATTTCTATGTCTTGACGGAAATATACTGAACATAGATTTCGTAATGTGTAGTGATACGGTTTATTTGCTATTTTTCGTAATGTGCAGTGTTCAGTTTATTTATGATCAGTGAATGTCTCATTAAGCATAGCGTGTCTTCTATTGTTTATGGGGATGGCTACGTACAGTATTCCTTCTATATGAATCGTGTTGACTTATGTATGTGAGGTATTGTTCTGCGTCCTGATATGCAGAAGCGGGTCAAAGTCTGGGGCGACTGTAAAATGTAGTGGATGTCAAGGAAGTGGTATGAAGGTAACGATTAGGCAGCTTGGCCCAGGCATGATCCAACAGATGCAACAAGTGTGCCCTACATGTTCGGGCTCTGGTATGTTCTAAGAAAAATGCCTCCGTGTGTTTTTTATCCATCCCTGCTGGACACAAAGGTTTACATTTTCTCTTTTGCTTTGCACAGGTGAGACCATCAGTGAGAAGGACAGGTGCTCACAGTGCAAAGGTGAGAAGGTTGTGCAAGAGAAGAAGGTTTTGGAAGTGCATGTTGAAAAGGGCATGCGGCATGGGCAGAAGATCACCTTTGCTGGGGAAGCAGATGAGGCGGTATGTTGTCAATAATAGAGAATGTACTTCAAACCTATCTTCCATGTCATGTAGTGATAGTATGTACGCAATGCTACCATTGTCAAGAGATCTATGCCATTCAATCCCCTCCAAATCTCAAATTCTTTCAAACTGGGGTTGACTGGGAACGTCCTTGTTTGTCTGCAGCCTGATACAGTCACAGGTGATATTGTCTTCGTCCTTCAACTCAAGGAACATCCCAAATTCAAGAGGAAGGGAGATGATCTGTTTGTTGAGCACTCACTGTCCTTGGTGGAAGCTTTGTGTGGTTACCAGTTTGTACTTACCCATCTTGATGGACGTCAATTACTCCTCAAATCAGAGAACTTAGAGATCGTCAAACCTGGTAAGAGATTCTGCATGATTCATAGTTGATTGTGGATGTAGTGAATGGGTGTAAGCTGCCATATACTGTGTCAAATGTATGTGGCGATGTAATTCAGTTCACATTTACGAAATTACATTGCAAATCATGGTATGCTTGCAATACAAAATGCTGCGGGCGGATTATTTCGGGAGCATTTTCTCTCTTTCAAAGCATTCACATTCACGTTATGGCTCGCTGTAGGACAATTCAAGGCTATCAATGATGAGGGCATGCCAATCCACCAGCGCCCGTTCATGAAGGGCAAGCTTTATATCCACTTCTCCGTCGACTTCCCAGAGTCTGGGTCTCTCTCGGAAGAGCAACGCAAGGCGTTGGAAGCAATACTGCCCCCTAGGCCATACAATGGAATGACAGAGATGGAGCTTGATGAGTGCGAAGAGACAATCCTTCAAGATGTGAACATGGAAGAGGAGATGAAGAGGAAGCAACAGCAAGCCCGGCAAGAGGCGTATGAAGAAGAAGAGGAGTCTGGAGGGGCAGGGCCACAAGTGCAATGTGCACAACAGTGATTTGTCGGGCCTGTTGGAGTCTTTCTTCTATTGTAGATTTGTCGGTCGTAAGCTTTTTGTTGGATAAATCTGAGTTTCAGCATGATACTATCAACCCATACTATTTTCAGCAGATTAAAAGATGTCACAAGATAATGGCACCTACAACACTGGATATACGAGATTATGCTTGTAAGGAACTTGTTTCAGAATGTAGGCAAAATTGTTTTTATCTTCTGCTCTTTGTCAATTCAATTAACTCATATGCGAGTGCAAACTTTTGGTATGTCCCCGCATTCTCTTGAGATGGATAAGGATAAAAAAAAACGTTCTAAAAGGAAACAGTTGTATTATGATCGAACACTTGGTAAAAAGATCTTTTGGCAACGAGTTCCCACTGAAAATGATCCACTGAAAATGGAAGATTTTCATGAAAGCACCCAAAGCTCTCAAGTGTAGAAAAGCTGGTTCAGAAGATCGGAACCGCTTCATGAATATTACAATATGATTGAAGCAACAAAGTGAATGCACGCTACTTTTCATGAAGTAGGGGAGGTATATGATCTTAGGATTGGGATTACGTACCAAAACCTGATTGGGAGAACATGGAAAGATAGATCTTATGAATGTATACATGCACATAGACATGAATGCACATACATACATCTCTACATGCAAAGATAGGCGCGGAAACAGGGGAGATGTGGTATGTATATGTTCTGAACCTGGTTGCAGTGCAGAGATGCAGATGCGTTCACAGAAAGACAGAATGAAGCCCAGCAGCCCCAGCGCCTCTGTCGCCAATTGGCTCAGGCGATGGTGGAAGACCAACCTTGCGGATCCGCTCATCTTCATCTTGCGCAGGTTTGACCCAGTCTTTCTTCTGTTTTCTCCTGTTTCCTCCTCTCTCTCGCTTTGTTGTTTAGATTTTGCTCTCACCCCACCACGCGATCTGTTGTCACACACTGTCATTCCGAGGACATAGAAGAATTCCCACCCGTTCTGTTGTTCATCAACCATGCTCGTCAGCGGCATCAGAAACCCTAGATCTTGGGGAGAATGGCAACATAAAATGGCTTGAGATACCAGAAGTTTGTAGCCTTTTCAGCATCGCCATTGCCATTAGACAACCCAAGGTTGTGGTCGAAGAGAAATACGCGAACAATGACAAAGGCATTTGAAAATACCAAGAAGCATGCCGAAATTCTCTTTTCTCCCTCTTAGTGCATGTTATCTATCTAATTGCCCTTGAAAGTGTGGTTGCATTTGCAGATCTCTCTGATTTGCATCTTGGGTGTCTCTATGCGCTCCTATATTTGGTTTATGATCTGATACATATTCGAATCTCCAATGAGAATGTCTCTGACGTTAATCTAGTTCTTTTAGCATATTCGTAGAAATGTTTTGATTACTTTCATTACAATTCCCGTTCTTCTAGGGAACAATAACGGGAATGCATGGAGATCTCTGATATATTTTCTGAAACTGTTCTGAAGTGATAGAAATGGGAGGCCAGAGAAGTCCGAGGGTGATAAAATATGCAATTCATAAGGTGCATTATATATGTATCCCCATGCGAGAGGTAGATGGGGTTTATTCTCAGCTTTGGAGGTTAAGACATGACCTTATTTCCCCTGAACGGATGGTTTTCACGTCATACAGGTGAAAGTAAGTGCTTCACTCTTGACCTTCTAGGAAGGTGTTTGGACACTGACAAAGTTGGTAGGAGCATCCACCCTTATTCCTGAAAGCTTCATGGCTGTATCATGGTAAGGAGCTGTTTCAGAAGCAGTTATGTAGTATTTGGATTATACAAATACCTGACTATGATATGTCAAGTGCATTGAATCTAGATGCTGCTCTTGCCCATTCCTTGAATCTGCGAACCTAACAGTAGTTTAGTTTCTCGCTTAGATTTATTTCATATTGCTGATGTCAAAGCTGAATATGAATCTGTGTGATCAGTAATCAGTTAAGTCATCCTCAATTTGAAGCTTGAGGGGCATCGACATCTTCGTTGCAGGTACAGGTTGAGGAAGGGCAAACGCCCCTTATTGGGATTTCACTTTGTAGATTTCAGGAGCATCAGTAAACATATTAGCAACATTATCTGTTTAAAGGTCTTGCTTTCTGTCCTTAGGTTGTTTGCCAGGAGATTTACTATGGTTATTCTAACTAGATAGCGTACTCAATAGCCATCATGCAGTGAGAATTGGAAGCATGCAATGAGTCCTACTGCTCCACATCTGGTATTAAATAACCATGATCTCCAGCATGAATATGCCAATCAATCCAAGATTGGATATATATATATATGTATGTATATAATTTATGATTTTAATTATTCAATAGGTGTCGTTGTTTCCGATTCTACATTTGCAACGACTAGGAAGAACAGGGTAGACCACCTGAATACCCTTAGGTAGATAATGAGATAGATCTAGGTCATGATGGACATCCCATACCATTGGGATAATAGATCATACCTTGGATTTAGTTGAAGGAGATCACATGCTTGAAGCAAGAGTTTTGCTAAATTGCCAGAGTTTCTACGTATTAACCCACCGGGGTCCCCTCATAAAGGTAACTAGTCTTATTTTATAGACCCAAACTCTAGGTTTTTAGTTTCAGACTAGAGATCTTACATCTTCATCATCAATCCTTAATGAACTATATATATGTGTAAGTATGGATGTATGTATGCTCAATCTTGGAGATCTGACATCTTTGTTTCCCATCTTAAGATTGAAGACTTTCAATCCTCACTCTTCATTCCTTAATGAACTATATATATATATATATATATAGATATGTATGTATGTATGTATGTCCAATCTTGGACTAATTGGCTAATTTATTTAATACTTGGAAATGGAGAATCGGAACTATGCTATAGGTCCAACTGCTCCACATTGGGTATTTAAATAACCATGACCTCTAGCGCTAATCTGCCAATCAAGTAGATTAAATGACTAGGAAACTCCAAATGTTTTATTTTGATTAGGTTTTCTATTTGCTACTGCCATTGATTGACCATTTATACCTCTTTTTCTCCATCATTCAGTATTATATCTTTCAATTGCCTTGACTCTGTTCGAAAAGGTCGATGATTACTCTAATGGTGTGAATAAAGAAGTGTAGACTGGTAGGAAATTATGGAATGTTATTCAAAAGGCTGCAGCTGTACTTTTATGTGAATACTTTTTGTTATGCAATGAAGCTAACGCCACCAGAGCTTCGCATATATGTTTTTCCTAGTAGATGATGATGATGATGAGCCAAGGAATTAATCCTTTTCTGTCCATGCAAGGCAGGGGCTTAGAACCTAAACAGCTTGCTTTCTCAGCGGCTCTAGGCATCACTTTAGGAATTTTCCCCATATGCGGTATGAGAAAAATGGTAAAAAGTTTTTGAATTTGATGCCTTTCCATTAAATTGACAAACGGCATATATGTACATTGACATTGTGCACAAAAATGGCATCTTTTTCCTGTTCCTCAACAGGGGTCACAGTATTTCTTTGTGGCATAGCAACTGCCATCCTTGGTTCTAGATGTCACGCCCCAACTCTATTGCTTGCCAATTTCATGGCCACACCTCTCGAGCTCAGGTATTCATTCCATTTAATCATCAAATAACAAAGCTGTTGTTTCCCTTAAAGGTGACTCTTGATACATATGCATTCTTCTCTCTTGCATGCATATAGTATGCACAAAATGTTTCATTCGTCATGTTTCATATTTGAATATTGATGACAAAATCTAGGGATATTTTAACACCCCAAAATAGCTGTCTGGATGTATCCATTAGAACTTCTATTTCCGTGCATAGTATGGCCCAATGTTTCATAGAACTTATTTCATATGTGATCTTGGAGGCCTGATTTATGACGAAATCTAGGGAGAGCGACAGAAAAAATGCCAGAAAAAAGTCATCAATGGCATAATAACATCCAAATTGTTTTCTTATAAACTAGGTACTGTGAATTGAAGCTTGAAAAACTGAAAATTAGCTCATGAGTTAATTAGTATAGTAATGGAAATGCTGCTCCGCCTTTTTTTTGTTCTTAATTTATGTTTTCTCTATTCAATTCTTCTCCTTGTTTGTTTATTTTTTCCTTATATCCAGAAGTGCTATATGTATTGTCACCAATTGCTTCAATATTATGCTGTCGTCTGCAATTAATCATCACAAAAATAATCCGTTTGCTAATCTACTGCAAGTACCAACAATGATGGAAATTCAAATATCACTATTTGATGCATTATGCTAATCAATTTGATTAATCAATAGATCAATTAACTACTTACTCTGCCATACTAAATTTCTGTTGATTCAATAAGCCAATGATCAATCAATTGATATTTATAACTTATTAACTCATTGAGGTGTTATTTTTTCCATTCTATAACTTTTTTGGGTTCTTTTTCATCATTCTCTCCGATGTGAATCTATCTATCATTCAGTTAGGGCAAAAGAAAATGATCTTCTTCTTGCGATCTGTGTGTCTTGGATGCGAACAAGTTGAAACATTTGGAATTGGTAATTATGCACAGCCTCATAGTGCCATTGCTGCGGTTTGGAGAATGGTTGGTGAACAGCTCCACACAGTTTGAGCTCACATCGGATGCCTTCAAGAAGATCATCAGTGGATCAGCGAGCCAAGATCTGCTGCTAGGAGTCTTTCATGTGGTTTGTAGAAAAATCTATTCTTTCATATTTGATCTTTGATTTGGACACGTAGTTTGTGTTACCCCACACCCTAGACATCAAAACTAAACTCCAAACCCTAGAAAGAATAGAAGAAAATTTGTCAGGGTTCATGCTTGGGTGGGGGTTTTTCCAGGTGCTTGGATGGTTTGTTGTTGCGCCTTTTGTTGTAGCTGCACTTTATGTTCCATTGGTTCCCTTCTTCCGCTGGTCCGTCCGTAAGTTTGCTGTTATTGATACTATGGTGCCGATAAAGTTGGGGGACATCTCCCCCAAAAAGGCAGCCATTGCATGAGATCCGAACATTGGTTGGTATCGTAAGTGGATTCGATGTTAGCTAGGCCTCTGCTCATCCATTGAGCACATATAAGCAATACATACCTTGTAGACAAAACCATGTCTCCAATGGGCTATATGATCATATGTGCTCTCTTTATTTATCATTATCATGTCTGTTGAGGTTTCCCCCACCCAAAGACAAGGAAAAAATGAAGGAAAGAAAACCATAACCAGACCAATATAATGCTTTACAAGTATATAGATTGTAATCTCAAGTTTGTGTACATTGGGAATTCCAATGTTGAAAGACACAATAAAATGCTATTATCAAGTACGTGGAATGTGATTCACACTTCTGAATGTTTTGCTGAGGTATTCTATAGAGTTTGGAAGCTTTAAAGCATTTGGTAGCGTTGTATTATAGAGTTTGTTGGTTTGGCATGTGGTGGAGAACGAAGTTCTGATCATGTTAATCCACTTGACATTTGCCTTTTGCTTTCTTGTCCCTAAACCGTGAGCATTACTAATGACCACAGAATGTAATCTCTAAATCTATGCATACTGATGGACTGATTACCTTTGGAAATGCACTCGATCAGCTCTAGTGTGTTGTGGCATGTGCTTCTGCCAGTGCTCCTGCACTTCAGTCTACTTCTATTCATTGGTAAAACGATGAAAGTTCGATCATAGCATGCATGAAGTATCACTGTTGAAGGCCAATTTCAAGGATACCCCATCATTCGGCTGTTATTTACGACTATTCTGACTCATTTGAGAATTGTTGAGCTGCATCAATGGGAAGGTTACTCAGGTTAAGTCCACCTTCAGGGAAAAGCGTGGCTTGATTTTCTCAAGCTCTCTAGAGCATAGTATGTTTTCCTGGTTTTGCTGGAGCTATACACGGGGTATCTGCTTGATGCTACACGGCTATGGGAGGAATTTGCTGTTGTTTCTCAGGTTCAAGGATTAATATACATTGAACTAGCAACTGAAAAAGGGATGATCACATGGCTCTTCTTTTTCTCTTCTTCGTTTTCGGTCATGGCCCATGGCTCATCTGGTGTGCAGCAAGTCAGCAGCAAGCTCAAGTGTAGTTGAGAAAGAAATGGGCTAAGAAGAGGAAGAAACAGAATCAGAGGTAGTTTTTGAGGGATTGACTCTTGATGCAGGCATCTAAAAAAAGGGTGGTTTTGGCTAAAGAAAAGTCTAGCATTTAGCAACCAAACAAAATGTAGTTGTGTTCTTCTCTAATTTACTCTTCCTTCTCCATGATGTGTCAGCAAGCGATTGGCCATTCGAATCGACGAGGCCGCCGTGTTATGCGGTTCCTGCAGTGGCGATTTCTCGATAGAATCCATATGGTAGTTACTAACTAACTCGGGGGCGGATCGCTAACAAGTAACAGCCGGATATAATACAGCAACGATCCATTCCATCGTTTGTTGGCAGGGAGGTGAGGTATAGAAAACGAAGCTGGGGTTGGGGGAGGCTGGTCCGAAATGTATGGTTAATTCTGTTGATTTAGCCGATTGAAGATCATAACAAGGATGGTAATGGAGCCTGCAACATATATATCTAGCAAATTTATGTAATAGTTAAGCCAAATTTGATCATGGGCAGGGTGATGAGGATGGTAATTGGTAGTTGGGTAATGGTCCAATGGAACAGAATTGGGCCCATATATTATATCTCGATCGTAAATTTCAATCCCATTTATAATTTCCTGAAATGATCTTTGCATACCTATAGGCTATGTATATTCTACATATATATATATACACAATTTCAATCCCATTTATAATTTCTTGAAATGATCTGCCTATCTATCTATCTATATATATGTATATGTTATGCATGTGTGTGATTTTAAGCATTTTTCATATCAATCTAATTATTTTAATCCATGGACGCGGTACTGCTATTGCCGCTGATCATCTGATCAACACAATACGAATGAGCATTGGTATGATAATCACAGAAAATGCCCACAATCAGTCAATCAAATCAAATCAAATCAAATCACTCAATGAATAGATCAAGTCTGCTGCTTCCTGACCATTTCTTTTGGCCATCGAAAGGCCGTTTGTTGTTGTGAATTATACATGATAATTAACGCCCCGTTTTTTGTGTTTTTTTGGGGGGGGGGTTTTAATCTGCCCCCTTTTAATTCTATATTAGAATTCTAAGGGTGCAAATGGCTGCTGATAATCTGTGTTAAATTCCGTAATTTCGCATGGATCAAATTTAAGAATTATCTGCTGTGAATGGTCACATGATCCAGCCTCGAATTGCCCACAAGTTGGATGATCATCAATGGCATAAGAATCGTCTCTCTGATGATCACACTGGACCTTCTTCTTCACCAAATCCATATCATTCTGATCAATTCTTCTTCTCAACCACCATCATCTTCTTCTTCATCTTCTGAATCGTCTTCTGAATCGTCTTCTGAAAATTGCTTTCTTACGCGGCTTATTTGCTGTGCAGGGGGCGAGTTTTGAAGCCGCCAAATTCGACCATTTGAAGCCCTCCGTACCACCTTCGGATCATATTCAGGCAGAATATTCTGATTCCATCCCTGCAAGAAGATCCCATCCAGATTCCATATTGTAATTATATTTCAGCCGTCACCATCACCATCAACATCGCCAATATCGCCATCGCCTGCAGCACCATCATGACCACCTATCATGGGAATATGATTCATCGTCATATGATTGGATCCGATCATTCCGCACCATCGAATTATCAAGACCATATTCTGCGTAACAGCAATGTTAATGATCACGAGAAGATGTCAAGTATAATTTATATAACATGATCCTTCTCAAATTTAATCCCTTGATTCAGATCTCGTTTGTGTATATATATATATATATATATATATTAATCTTCTTCCCTCATGATCCAGCTTCATGACATCTGATGTTTGATGATGATGATGATATGACCGTAATTGCAGGGCAAGAGATCAAATTACTGCAAACTGGGCAATCCGTAAGGTATAATTATAACTATTTGTACGAGACACACAATACATTGCATATGTACAGCTAGTTATACATGTACAATGCATACACGCAATATAAAAGTGCAAGAATTACCCACAGATTATCACAGATTTATTGCTAATTAGCTTCAAATGCTGAGTTAATCAAGCATTCCGAGCCTTAAATTAAGGGCGAATTAATCACGCCGAATCAGTGGGCAATATACTTACAATAATATAAATCATGATCAACAATGGTCTTGACTGCTAATTGTAGCGCCGCCCATGATCCTCGCTGTACTCCGACTTGAAATCTGATGACCACATAGTTATCGAAGCATCAATGGCCCAATTACCAACAACATTGGCCACCAATCGACTGTTAATTCTATGATCACTATATAATACTAGATTTGTTTCAGAAGTACTAGTGCTGGGATCGTTCCTGTTTTATATTGCACTTCAACATTACCGTATACAATATAATTAGGCTACTAAGAAGTAGGTATACTACTTAGGATTAGGCATCTGCAAATTCGAATTATTGACAATCTGTAAACGGATCGTCATAATCGATACATGCACATAGCAACGACAACATTAAAGACCGCAGCAACAGTAGCAGCAGCATGGCGCAGACGGCGATGATCAGTGATCGTACGATCATTAGCTCCCTCGATCTCACTCATGCACTTCACAACCTCTCTCCAGCAGGTACACCACTAATTTGTGATGGTCAATTCCTTTGATTATATGCTCACGTTCTAATTATTATAATAATGGCAGCTCGAAAGATCCTTAATCTGCATTATCATCGGGAAATTAGAGTAAACGTCCCGTCGCGGGTTGCTTAATTACACATCGGTTGATACTGATTTATATATATAATATGCACTGAATGATCTAATCTAGCCACTTGGTATCATTACTATATATTCTAATTACGGCATTAATTACTTATAAGCGGAAATGTGTAACTCACTACCAGTGCTAGAGAATTATAATTCGTGGGTTATCACTGCGATCTGTCATGATTTGATTCTTTTGTTAATGCAAGCACTCTTTTATAATTAGCTAGCCTCTTCACGAGTCAAGTTGAATCAAATCGATACATATAATACATGTCCTAATGACATGAGTTATCCTCACTATTAGAAGATAAAACAGCCCAGTTGATGTTTTATATATACATATACATTGGATCGATGATCACTAGTATTGAATTTGTCTTAATGCATGCATGTTAATGTATAATTAGAGCTGTATGAGCACGCGATCAAGGGCGAGAGCGGCTCATTTGTGACTAGCACTGGGGCGCTTGCAACCCTGTCGGGCGCCAAGACAGGGCGATCGCCGAGGGACAAGCGCGTCGTTCGGGAGGAATCATCGGAGAGCGATCTGTGGTGGGGAAAGTAAGCAGCTTAAAATAGCTACCAATTAATTAATCAATCGCTGGGCCTTCTTCTAATCACAGTACTCCATTTGATTACGATTAGTATCATCATGCAGAGCTCACTGATCACTATCTTAGCCGATGCATCAATGATGGGATCATGGCTAGCATATCGAGATTAATGGGAGCATATTTGAGTACTCGTAATAAGTCTAGTAATTCCCTACAAATTTTCATCACTCTAAACCATATACTTCCTTGTAATCAGTCTACAATTACCCAGAAGCTATAATCATGTGTAATTATAATACAAGTCTATTTTACAATGTTGCACATTAATTTTAATCTACTGGTAGTAGTTTTGTCTCTCAAAATCTTAATCTAATTACGGTGTAATTATGATCAAGCACTCAGCCTTTTATATTATTCTAAGAAGCTTATAATTAGAATTAGTTGCTGATCATGATCCGTGCTCCGTATTAATCAGCTATAAATTGCAGAGTGCTAATTTGGCCTTCAATTGATTCAAGTGCTGGTCATTAAGATAGTTTGTTAATCCAGCTGCGATTCAATGGTTTATATCATATTAAGCCAGCCGTTAATCACTTTGATTTTTTTTCGATGAATCGATCCATAATATTATTGTAGAGGCTCGCCCAACATTGAGATGGATGAGCACACATTCCTGGTCAACCGCGAAAGAGCCATTGATTACCTCAACTCAATGGATAAGGTGATCATCAAATTAATTCGCCGAAATATGAATATTGTTAATTACTGCGAGCTATAGATTACTCTAGATCATAGTTAAATATAATCAAAGGATAATACATTACTAGGGCGGTGCATACTTAGCGTATCGCAATTTCCATAATCGATCACAGTTATCATTGCGTGCATCTCATAATGATCAATGTCATGTAGCTAATCATCTTGTACATGATTCAAAGTACAATATATGTGATCTTATAGAACGATTTTTCATAGTCATTCATATCGATCAAGCGTATCATTAATATATAATTAACCATACTAGGGCTCAATTAGCTACTAGTGTTCATATTTAGCTTGATTAAGAGCTACATTATATACTGACAACTAATTTGGCGCTAATTAATCGACTTATTTATAACATATAATATTGATCTGATCAATATGCAGATTTAACACATTAGTGACCTGCATAATATACTGATTACTAGAATGTAATTTGGGTATGTGATTGGACTTTACTAATTTGAAGGTATTCGTGAACGACCAATTCTTGAATTGGGACCGTGAGAATCGAATCAAAGTGAGGATCATCTCGGCAAGGGCCTACCACTCCCTCTTCATGTACAACATGTAAGGAATTAGATTAAATATATGACTACATCTGATCATGAAGATGCTGATTCTAATCATATATTGTTATACCTAGCACATATGAGCTAGATAAAGATTAAATAGCCATGTTCTGCGGGCCTGCAAGATTTACACGTTATGTTCGCAGTTAATTAAGCTGCGCTATATCAACTTACACTAAATTTGACAAGAGTATCTTGACCACTAACTAATTATAATTAAAGCAGTGTAATCAGAGTTAAGGAATTATACACTATTGTTAGATATAATTAATGTCATTATAAGAAATATATAATCTAGCAGCTAGGGTAATCTATAACGATTTCCATAATTAATTTCACGTCGCATGCATTACAATTAGCAGTACAACGTGGAATTAATCCGGCGCGTCTGCTAATTACATCCGATTCTCTTAATAAATTATTACCTAGTGCCATTGCGCCAGAGGCTAATTACATCCAATTCTCTTAAATAGCTAGCGCCATATTTTGCACCAGCAGCTAAGTACATCCAATTCTATAATTAATTGCCTAGCGCATTAATTGGGCCAGCAGCTAATTACATCTAATTCTCGAATCAATCACCTAGCGCGATCAAACAACATGTAACAGTACTACAATTATCGATCTAGGTGGATAGATAGATCTATTGTGCACCCGATCAAGAATAGTACTAAATATTTTGGATCGACGAGCTGATCAATATGATCCATGCTGCTGCAAGATCAAGATCAATGATAGTTAGTATAATTCGACCGAAGCAATCATTAATATAGGTGTATACGGCCGAGCCCCGAGGAACTCGCGGAGTTCGGGGCCCCTGATTTCACCATCTACAACGCCGGGAGCTTCCCCTGCAACCGCTTCACGCACTCCATGACCTCGTCGACGAGCATCGATCTGAGCTTGAAGCGCAGGGAGATGGTGATCCTCGGGACGCAGTACGCGGGGGAGATGAAGAAGGGCCTCTTCAGCGTTATGCACTACCTCATGCCCAAGAAGGGCATCCTCTCCCTTCACTCCGGCTGCAATATGGGCCCCAACGATGGCGATGTCGCCCTCTTCTTCGGCTTATCAGGTACTTCATGATCTTCGGAATTTCATGATCATCGATCACATCGTCGCTCATAATTCCATATATGATATATCGACCGATGGATCATCATCAGCATCATATTCGTCGTCATCGTCGTCATTTGATTACTGCATGATCAGCTGCTAGCTGCACCAATGGCGCAGTATACTGGTCATCTCATCGTGTATATAATACATTGTCTTGCCACTACAACAATATCGGCCACCATTGATGATCGATCGCAACCAAACTGATCGATGGATTACTATATGAATCGACCATAATTAGTGATTACTAACTGAATTACTATATGAATCGGCCATTAATGATGACTAGATGAATTACTATATGAATCGACCATAATTAGTGATTACTAACTGAATTACTATATGAATCGGCCATTAATGATGACTAGATGAATTACTATATGAATCGCCCATTACTGATTACTAGGTGAATCACTATATAAATTGCCCATTAGTGATTACTAGCTGAATTACGATATGACTCGCCCATTACTGATTACTAGGTGAATCACTATATAAATCGCCCATTAGCGATTACTAGCTGAATTACTATAAAAATCGATCATTAGTGATTACTAGCTGAATTACCATATAAATCGCCCATTAGCGATTACTAGCTGACTTGCTATATAAATAAATCGCCCATTAGCGATTACAAGCTGGATTGCTATATGAATCGCCCATTAATGATCACTAGCTGAATTACTATATAAATTGCTCATTAATGATTGCTAGCTGAATTACTATATGAATCGCCCATTAATGATTACTAGCTGAATTACTATATAAATCGCTGATTAATGATGACTAGCTGAATTACTATATGAATCGTCCATTAATGATTACTAGGCGCTGAATTACTGTATGAATCGCCCATGAGTGATTACTAGCTGAATTACTATATGAATCGCCCGTTAGTGATTACTATCTGAATCACTATACGAACCCCGCATTACTGATTACTAATATATAGGGTTTAGGGTTTAAGGTACTAGCGGAATTACTATATGAATCGCCCAGTAGTGATTACTAGGTGAAGTACTATATAAATCGCCCATTAGTGATTACTATCTGAATTACAACCACCAAACGGGTCGTTAGATTATCTAACTACTGAGCTGATGATAAGAAAGCGTGAATTAAGTAGTAAAAATTTGATCTCTTGAATTAATTAGAAGCAGCGATGACTTGATCGTGAATCAAATATAGATTAAGAAAGCACTAATGGGATCCTGATCTTACACAAATAATGCACTAGACTTGATGAGTGTACAATGATCTGATTGATTTATACGTATGATGGCTAATTATGATCTCAATCTGCAGGCACGGGGAAGACGACGCTGTCGACCGACGCTAACCGCCTCCTCATCGGTGACGATGAGCACTGCTGGAGCGACAATGGCGTCTCCAACATCGAAGGAGGTTGCTACGCCAAGTGCATCGATCTCTCCCCCGACAAGGAGCCTGACATCTGGAATGCAATCCGATTCGGCACTGGTAAATCTATCACTAATCGTTGCATATATCGTCGACTGGGCACCAGATAATCTATCACTAACCGTTGCATATATCGTCAACTCGGCACCAGATAATCTATCGCTAATCGTTGCAATATATATCGTCGATTCCCGCTGATTTATATCGCTAATTGCATCTGATCAGTCTACAATTAGTACAATTAGCTGCCGGCCCGTACTCAATGCCGATCTAAGTAGATGTATAATATATCGATTGTGTTAGAGCGATCCAAGCGACGCTACCTGATCGATCGATCGATTGATCCAGCGGGTCATACATTAACCTAACACAATGCGCGGATTCATGATTGGCTGATTAATTATAATTTGACTATGAACTGTGATATATCGTTAGATAATTTCCGGTTTCTGTTGTGTTGCATGCGTCGACGGATCCGCATGGGGCGGTGATCAGTCCTGGAGAACGTTGTGTTTGACGAACACACTCGGGAGGTGGATTATCTCAACAGATCCGTGACAGGTAATGATCGTGCTCATCGTGATGAACCGATGTCGAATCGGGCGGATTATGATTGGATCGAAGCCCTGAACAATAATTGGAATTTATATCGAGAATGTTTGATGGATCGACGGATCATCCGCTCGGACTAGAACGCTAAACAATTCATCAGAGTACATTGTGGATCATCTGTCGACCGGTTAATTATAGGGAAAATTAACAAAAAAACGCCTAACAAAAATATAAATTATATTTTAATGCCGATGGAAACTAAATAAAACTTACAAATTAACGCCTAGTTTTAAAGATGAACACTCAATTAATTGATTAACACCAAATCGATTGATTGTGAGCTCAATTTACATAAAATCAAGTAATTGCTTAACATTCGATTAACTGATTAACGCTTTAATAAATTAATTAGATTCTAAAATTACTAAAATTTGTTTAATAGAATATAATAAGGGAATCAATTAGGAATCAATTAATGAGAAGCAATTAGGAATAAAATCAATTAATGTTATACTAATTACGGAATTTGGCTGTTAATTTTCTGTGGAAGATAAGTGTAGACGTTAATTTGTAATTTTTGTAGGCATTAAAACGTAATTTATAATTTTGTTAAGCGTTCTTTTGGAAATTCTCTCGTTCATTATATGATTTAATTACAACCCTAAACAATAATTACAATCATAAGCTGTAAGCAATGATCAGCTGCTGCCACAGCCGCATGATCAATATCGTCAGCCAAGCTGATGGAAGATCGCATACAATTATTCCTTAACATGAACGAATCGAATCGATCGATTCACAATATATATACGATTCGTAGAGAATACGCGAGCATCTTACCCGATCGAGTACATCCCGAATGCGCGGATTCCGTGCGTCGGCCCCCACCCGAGGAACGTGATCTTGCTCGCCTGCGACGCGTTCGGCGTGCTGCCGCCCGTGAGCAAGCTGACGCTTGCACAGACCATGTACCACTTCATCAGCGGATACACCGCGCTGGTACTTCTAATCATCATTTTATTGTGCTGTTAGGGTTTAGGGTTTAGGGTTTAGGGTTTAGGGTTCAGGGTTCAAGGTTTAGGGTTCAGGGTTTAGGGTTTAGGGTTCAGGGTGTAGGGTTTAGGGTTTAGGGTTTAGGGTTCAGGGTTTAGGGTTCAGGGTTTAGGGTTTAGGGTTCAGGGTTTAAGGTAATCATCACCACCACCATCATCATCATCACCAGCATCACCATCACCATCATCAACATCACCACTGTCACCACCATCATCGCCATCATCACTATTGCCATCACCATCGCCGCCATCATCAACATCACCATTTTAGGGTTTAGGGTTTAGGGTTTAGGGTTCAGGGTTTAGGGTTTAAGGTACTCATCACCACCACCATCATCATCATCACCAGCATCACCATCACCATCATCAACATCACCACGGCCACCACCATCATCACCATCACCACATCGCCATCACCACTGCCGCCATCATCAACATCACCATCACCATCATCAACATCACCATCACCATCATCAACACCACCACCATCGCCATCATCCTCATCATCATCACCACCACCAGCATCATCCTCCTCCTCATCATTAGCACCATCAGCACCACCATCGTCATCATCACCAGCATCACCAGCATCATCCTCATCATCATTAGCACCATCAGCACCATCATCACCTTCACCATCACCACCACCAGCATTAGCACCACCGGCACCGTCATCACCATCATCATCATCACCGTCATCACCGTCATCACCATCACCATGATCCTCACCATCATCACCATCATCATCATCACCGTCATCACCATCACCATGATCCTCATCATCATCACCATCACCAGCATCATTATCCTCCTCATCATCAGCACCATCAGCACCACCATCCTCATCATCACCAGCATCACCAGCATCACCAGCATCATCCTCATCATCATTAGCACCATCGGCACCATCACCACCACCACCACCACCACCATCAGCATCATCATCATTCATCATCATCCCCATCATCATCATGATTCATAAGCACCATCGGGCACCGCCAGCATCATCATCATAACCACCACCACCACGACCATCAGCATCGTCATCATGACCATGACCATCACTGCCAGCATCATCATCAATCATCATCCTCATCATGATCATCATCATCACATCAACGCCATGGAGGTATGAATGCCTATGTAATATATGTGTATATACTCCGTGCAGGTTGCCGGCACAGAGGACGGGATCAGAGAGCCGCAGGCGACGTTCTCGGCGTGCTTCGGCGCTGCCTTCATCATGCTGCACCCCACGGCGTACGCGGCGATGCTGGCGGAGAAGATGAAGCGCCATGGCGCCACGGCTTGGCTCGTCAACACCGGATGGTCTGGTGGCAGGTAATGATCTACAAAATCTCTGCATTCAATCATACAGTTCCAGCATGAACCAGTGAATCATCATCGCCCATATATCCATAGCTGCCCAGAAACTCCTAATTATCAAAACCCTGAATTCTGCTCCATGATCCATGCAAAATCACACACGATTAGCTGTAATTAATTTCATTGATGGGCGATTTATATAGTAAATTCAGCTAGTAATCATTGATTTCTGCTGCGAGCATCGAACCTTCGCCTCATCGAATCGATCCACCAAGTACAACTGATTGCTGCGCCCGATAGTTAGGGCAGCTGATTCCCTGCAGCGCGTCGAATGCGCTTCTAACGATTCCTTTGCCGAATCGCTCGAATTCTTTATGCCATATACAAAGCAGCTATGGAGTCGGGAGGCGCATGAAGCTGGAGCACACGCGGAAGATCATCGACGCCATCCACGACGGATCGCTGCTGCAGGCGAGTTATGAGGAGACGCCCGTGTTCGGGCTGCGAATCCCCGACAGAATCGACGGGGTCCCATCCAAGATCCTCCGCCCCGAGAACATGGTATCGATTCCGATTATATTTTTAAGCTTCCTCACCAAATCCTGAGTACATTTCCGATTACTCTAGGGTTTAGGGTTTAGGGTTTAGGGTTTTAGGCTGGCAAATATACACATAGAATGTAACATTCCCAAGCTTCTGGTTTTGCAAACACGAATGTAAATAAGTTTGCAAAACACAAATATATATAGTATAGGGAGGATTACCAAAAGATGCCTAATCAAATTATAAATTACATTTTAACGCCTGCTGAAATCAGAAAATTATGATAAATTAACACCTAATCTTTATTTTCCGCTAAGATTTAACACCTAATTAATTCAGCTAGCATTGAGTTTATTCCTAACTTGCTTCCCACTAATTGATCCTGATCGATTCCTTTACAATATTCGATTAACAAAAGCTAGCCATTTTAGAATCTAATTAATTTAGTAACGTGTTAAATTGGTGCTGATCAAGTAATTGAGCGTTAATCCATCGGTTAATTTGATGTTGATTGAAATCACAATTAATGGATTTGGCTGTGTATATCAATCAATTGCGCACTAATTTTTAAAGTTAGGCATTAATTTGTCTGGGTGGTTTTTGGTAATTTTCCCATACATATAGATACAGATAGATAGATAGATGTCTTTTGTTGGCGCCGCAACTGATGATCTAACCCTAAAACCCGTTGAATTTCTCAGTGGGATGATCAAGGAGCGTACCGAGACACGCTCCAGAAGCTGGGCCGCCTCTTCATCGACAACTTCGAGAGCTTCATCGATTACAAGATCGGAGGGGATAGTGCCCTGACGCTGGAGATAGCCAATGCGGGACCTAAGTTGGGCCCCTAATCGGCTCGATCGGCAATTCGAGCCGAAGAATCGGTGCATTTGCCGTCATCGGGAGCCGAGCTTGTGTCGAATTAGGTTAGGATTTCCCTTGTGGAATTAGTACCGCTGAAGTAGATACAGCGCCTTGAGAAATAAGAATGAATCATTCAGTGTTGATTGTTGGTATGCAATGCCTTTTTTTTGTGCACTCTGATGAGGGGACAAAATGTTTTGACCTTGCATCAGAAATCCAGAATCCGATTGACAACTTAACATTAGCAATCTAAATTTCTGGCAAAAGTCCTGCAAAAGCTCTAAGTAACTAACTAACCGTGTTAGTCTTGGTGGCCCAAGAGTCAGCTTAAATCGGCCTTTGGAATCGAAAGTCTACGATAGCTAGAAAAACCCAGTCGTTGAGACAGATTCACGTGTACATGGAACTGTTTCCAGACGTTGGGCGAAGCTGTCGCAGCGTTTGCGTAGGCCAGATGGTTTTGTGTTTTTGTATTTCTTTTTTGTCTGCGTGCTTTTATAACGGGGACATGAGGTCGTCTTCGTTAGCATGTCGATTTAGGTGGGATGTCGAGGCGTCTGAGTCTTGGCAATGACCTCTCATCAGTATTCTGGGGCCATTTTTCTACCAGGATATAGATAGGCTTCCGATCCACAGTTACTAAGCTACACATTAGTGTAGTTTAGGGTTTAGGGTTTTTTTAGGATACCTGATTGGCATGCGCCCTCGATCGCCTCTTCTGTTTCCACCGGAACAAGGGGAGAGGTAGAAGCAACCGAGACAGGAACCGAAGAGGTGATAGATCGAGCGAGCGATTACAACGAGATCAGAACCAGCCAGAAGAGCCATCCACATTGCGATCGATCGATCGAGCAAGCAGTCGATCGGTCGATTACAGTGAGATCGGAACTAGCCCAAAGAGCCATCTAGATTGCGATCGACCAATCGATTACAGCGAGAACGGAAGCGGCCCGAAGAGCCATCCAGATTGCGATCGATCGATCGATCGATCGATCGATTACAGCAAGATCGGAACCAGCCGGAAGAGCCATCCAGATTGTGATCGATCGATCGATCGAGTGCAGCGAGATCGGAACGAGCCGGAGCCGCTAACAAAGCAATCGACGAGGTCCTGGGATCGGATCGATCGAAGCGCTCTCGAGCATCGACGGACAGATTCCCTCCTCCTTCCTCTTTTGCTGTGCTTCCTGCTTTTTTTGCTTTGCTTTCCTGTGCTTTTTTGCTTGCCTCTGTGCTTTTTTGTCTCCTGGAATCTTCTGCTTTGTTTTCTCACCTTTCCCCTCTGCTTTTGTTCCTCCTCTGCTCTGTTTCTTCCCAACAAAAGCACAGAGAGAGAGAGAGAGAGAGAGAGAGAGAGAGAGAGAGAGAGAGAGAAGTTACCAACTGCCAAAGGAGAAAGAAGGAAGGAGAAAGGGAAGAAGGAGAAGGAAGGAGAAGGAGGGAAGGAGGGAAGGAGGAGGAGACAGACAGAATCAGAAAGAAGGAATGGTGAAAAGCAAGGGGAAGCAGGAAGCAGGAGAGGCAAAGAAAACACAGAGCTCAGGAAAGGGCAAAAAGCATTTGATTCCATTTCATCATCTCCACACACACACACACACACACACACACAGAGGATTCATTCAACACAGAAGACAGACAGGGAAACAAAGACAGGGATTCAACACAGAGACAGACTCTCAGGTATCTTCTTCTTCATCTTCATCTTCATCTTCACCTTCTTTATCCTTCTTCTTCTTCTTCTTCATCATCATCATCATCTTCTTCATCTTCACCTTCTTCTTCTTCTTCTTCACCTTCTTCTTCTTCTTCTTCTTCTTCTTCTTCTTCTTCTTCTTCTTCATCTTCATCTTCATCTTCACCTTGTTCTTCTTCATCATCTTCATCTTCACCTTCTTCTTCTTCTTCTTCTCCTTCTTCTTCTTCTTCTTCATCTTCACCTTCTTCATCATCATCATCATCTTCTTCTTCTTCTTCTTCTTCTAATTCTTCTTCTTCTTCTCTTTCAAGACACTTCCTGTGCCTTGCATTCCCTCCCCCGTCCCTTCTTCTTGTCTCTCATTGTCCCTGCTTCTTATGTCCCCTCCCCCATGTAATCCTTGGTGGCTTCCTTCCCTGTTGATTCGCGTGTGTGCAAACCATTCCATTCACAGGCATACCTTCAAAATCGAGTCATCTGAATCCCTGTCCCCGTTTGCACAGGGAATACCAGTGCAGTCTCCGCCTCCCCCTTATTTCCTTTCCTTTTCTTTTACCAGATTCACAGCACCTAACATACACACTCAATCAAGGAGTTCCCCCCGAGCTTTTTGAGGATAACATCCGGGCAAAGGACAGGGCTCCTCCCATTTCTCGGCGCCAGAAGATTTCACAGTTTTCGCTGAGAAAGCTTGCCGTCCAGAGGAAGGAAAGGAAAGGAAAGGAAAGGAAAAAGGAAAGGAAAGGAAAGGAAGATTGCCGGCTTCGTTTTTGGGGTTCCCTCCTCCTACCCTGGCGCTCATGAAACTATCCAGGTTCTTCGGCAAGAGGTCCTTGTCACTGAGGCCGAATACAGAGAAGAAATCGGAGTGGGATGGAAGCAACAATGCCGAGGAAGATGCGGCTGTCATCGAGTGGGAGGTAAGGCCAGGGGGCATGCTTGTCCAGAAGAGGAGGCTCGATGCTTGTCTCGGCGCATCTCCATCTTCGGGGCCCCTGATCAAAGTGAGGGTATCGCACGGCCATCGCCAGCACGATGTTATCATCCCTGCATATGCCACTTTCGGTACCGTATGATCCCTCCATTGCTTTGCTACCACATCATAACACACTACCCTCATGTATGTCATCGGTTTGTGTACACATACATCTGTTTGCCTCAATGTATATACGCAGGGTGCATGTGTGCCCATCTGTGTTGCATGTATGGATATGTTTAGGCGCTTGTGGATGTATCGGTATGTAAGTTTAGGGTGATGTATGGATGCATGGGTGTTATGTGTCCCCATCGATGTAGAGGCGTATCTGTACCTAGGGATGTGGAGGGGTTTGTGTACCCATGGATTTAGAGGTAGGTGTATGTTTGTTTACATATGGATGAATCTACGTAGCAGTGTATGTCTATGAATGGATTACTGTAGAGGTGTATGTCTAAGTGTGGATGTGGGCAGTATATATGTACATATGGATGAAGAGGTGCATGGCTATGAATGGACCCAGAGGTGTATGTGGATGCATGTATCTGTATGTGTCTGTGTGGATCTATATATATTCACATATCTTAATGCTTGTATTTTACATGTATGCATTTGTAGGTGTGTGTGGATGTTTGCATGTATAGATGTATGTGCATGTTGTTGTAAATATGGAATAACTTCTCATGTAAACCTGATCCAAAGAGACTTCAGTTGCTGTGAGAAATTCATGGAATCTCTCTTTACAGAGGATCTCAAGTCGCTGTTGGTGCAAGAAGTCGGGTTGCAGCCCCATGAGCAGCGCCTTATCTTTCAAGGGAAGGAGAAAGATGGCAGCGAATTCCTGCACATTGCCGGAGTAAAAGACACTGCGAAGCTGATCCTTGTCGAGGACCCTGCTAGCAAGGAAAAGAGGCTACGGGAAATGAAACTGGAGAACGGCAATGCTGGAGATGCTTGCCAGGCGATAGCCCTCATACGCAGTGGAGTGGATAAACTTGCTGAACAAGTATACCATGTGTTCGGCTTCATGGATTTGATGCGTTGTACATTTGCTTGTATGATATGCACCATTTCTAATGTCACGTTCGCTGTTTGATCACAGGTATCTGCTTTAGATGGCATCGTCGGTAATGGCGGCAAAGTTTCAGATACTGATTTCAATATGCTTGCTGACCTATTGATGCAGCAATGGGTGGAATTAGATAGACTTCACACCGAAGGAGAAGCCAAGGTTCAGAAAAGGATTGAGGTGAGTTCAACTTGAGTTTTTTGGTGTGTATGTGTGCGTGTATTGTGGTCTACTAGCCTCATGATGCAACTTTTAGCAGAAAACATCAGTACATGCCGTTTCACTTACCATCCATGATACAAAACAATTCATTCTTTGGAAATAATTGTTTGTTCAAAGGAGGATAGGATCTACATCTACAGTTCATGTATTCCTGAAATATAGAGAGCATTGATCCAATGGATCAGACTAGGCGTTGCTTAGATCAAAATAGGCATGGAAACTAGCGATGCAATCTAAGATGTGACCGTTGGTAAGGGAGCCTCCCCTAAATCTGGCTTGGGTTGGGGCTCATATCTCTTCAACCTCACTGCAAACGTTGAGTTTTGCTTCAACGCAGAGTGTTAGAGTTAACTTATGGATAGGAAAAATGTTCTGCATGGTTCATGTATCAAGGAAGACTCTCTAGTAGGGCCCTATCATACATGTGTGCCAAGGACAGTCAAGTTTTCGCACTTTGTTGGTATTTGTGGTTAGTTGGATCATGATCCGTGTTGAAGGCATACACAGAATAGCCTACGTAACCTTGTATGATGCAAAGACAGTGGAGTTTGTAAGGTGGGACTTGGATGGCTATCGTATAGTGGTTAGTGAGGAAGATGATACGAGTTTCCTGCGGTAAGAATTCCCGAGTTTTGGATCCTTGATCAAAGTTTGGGGCTCCTTTGATCTATGTTTTCAGGCAGTGTCTGACTCGTTGCTCATGAAGCGGCGATGTTTAAATCGCGACATTCTGCATCTTCAAAAGTATGCTTTTTATTTGGCTTCTGATTGGCCTACGGGCTGTTCCTGGGACAAAAGAAGATGGATTTACTTATGCTAGTGATGTTCGAGGAAGATGGCAACAAAACAAGATGGAATCTGGCAATCGTAAAACCAAATAACAATAGCAGCAAGAGATTATTCATGTTAAAGGACTTTCCAGACACAGTAGTAGGTTGGCATGTATCGTCGGTCCTTCCACACCTCTTTTCGTTTCCTTTTGTCCATCAAAGTCCATAACTCTAAAAATGATGGGGAATCTGTCAAAGAAAGTTGATCAAAATGCATTTAGCCTTCCCCTTAACTGTTGGCTGCATTTCACAAGGTTCCTAGAGTGGTGGTTTAAATAAAAAACCTAGCATCGGTGTGCTGGTATATGCACTGATACTTAAACCTTTTTGCTGTTTAAGATTAAAATATTGTTTTTTTGGTTATTGAACGTCCATTGAGCAAATGCAAACCATACGAAAGAAAGGATGGAGGCAACATGAGTGAACATGTGGAGAACCGTGGGACACATCGAGAGACTAGAAAACGGACATACACTAAGCGAACAAAAACATGTTGTGTGTAACAAGAAGAAAAGGCAGTGTTTTCTGTTAACCGAAGGGTTGGGCGTTTTGACACATTAGAGAAAAAAGAAAACAGGGATGCAGACTGCAGGGCGTTATTGAGTGTTTGGAGAAGCATTAAGAATTCGGAAGGTTTTTTCAGGGTATCATCAGAGAGAACATTTGGACGCCTTAAGAGATTTGGAAGGCTTTTGTTAGGGCATCATCAGAGGAGATCATTTGGATGCATTAAGATTTGGAAGGCTTTTGCAGGGCATATCATCAGAGGGATCATTTGGATGCATTAAGATTTGGAAGGCTTTTGCAGGGCATATCATCAGAGGGATCATTTGGATGCATTAAGATTTGGAAGGCTTTTGCAGGGCATATCATCAGAGGGATCATTTGGATGCATTAAGAGATTTGGAAGGCTTTTGCAGGGCATCATCAGAGAAATAATTTGGATGTATTAAGAGATTTGGAAGGGTTTTGCTGGGCATCATCGATGCATTAAGCGATTCGGAAGGCTTTTTCAGGGCACGATCAGGGAGCACATTCGGAGAACATTAGGATGCATTAAGATTTTTGTTTTTGTTTTCTTAATGTGTATGAACATAACATTAAGTGAACATGTAACGATAATACACATCATTTTCAGTCCTAAGACTGTAAAAATGTTTTCAGGGGCGAAGGCTGCAGGCCATAAGCGAGCATTTGGAGAACATTAGGCTACAAAATCGGAACCGTATATGCACTGATTCGGTGGTGATTACAACCCATTGGGAAACATTCGAATCTGGATCGACAGTTACGACCACGCCCATTCAACCACCTCCGTCAGCTCCAGCTACGATCAGCACAACTTGGGAAGTATTCTAAAACCCTAAACCCTAAAAACCCTAAACCCCCAACCAGTCGAAAAGGAAGAAGGTTCCCCCCTTCAGCTTTCAACTCGCCGAATAAAGAATTAAAAAGAAAGCCTTTGCCATGATCAGGCAAGCCGATGGATGCATTTTGCCTTGGAATGAGGGGAAGGAAAATCTGTATTCTCCATGCTTTTTCTGTCTGAGCTATACATACATTTCGCCGTGTTTTTCTCATCGTAGACTCTGTAGGGGGGGGCTCATTGCGATGTATATGAGCTTGTATATCTTTTTTCTCTTGCCATATATATATATATATGTATGTGTGTGTGTGTGTGTTATATCTCTTATGCTTGTCGCCTCCAATGGAGAGCATTTGTAACATATGGAAGTAAGATCGATCAGTTGGCATCGAAATACGGGCAATTTTGTGCTCCATGTCTTTCTTTTGATGGTAGATTTTGCCCAGGTTTTGGGCTTGTATTTGGGCTTTTTGACTGTCATGGACATTGATTGAACGCGGATCGACATACGGAAAAACTGAGAGCGCTGAATCCAAATGTGCGAATCAAAGTGGCTCGATTCTGTTGGGAGCTGATGTCTGTTGGATCGGTGCACGGAATGCTGAAATCGAGCTGCTTCTTTGCAGCAGCAAAGAGCAAATGAGGAGCTGTTGCTTCTCATGGGCAAAATAAAGTAGCCATGGCAGAAGAAGTGCGCTCAAATCTGTGGTGCGAAAAGAGCGAAAAGAGCGATATGCTTCCTTCCATTTGTGATACATGCTCCACCCCCAATTTTGTGCTGCTTTCCAAAACAGTGCCCTTGTCTTCTAAAAAGGTTGTTGGGCCTAAGAAAGAAGAAAAAGATGATCATGAGCATATGATCATGACGACGAGGAGCAAGAAGAAGAGGAGGAAGTTTGATTTTTAACAGTTTTTACAGCCGTATGGTGTGTAAATTTTGTCCCAAGATAAGTTAGATTTATGTCATTTAGTATTACAGAGACCTTGAGAAGGTCCGACTCTGTCATGTTTGTTACTTTTAAAGCAGTTTCGATAGCAAGGGTTTGTTTATGTTTTTTTCTTTTTTTTGGGTGTGTATTGTCATGTTGTTATGTTGTTATACTATTAAAAAAATGCCTCATTTTGTCGAGCGAAATAGCATCTTCAAAAGATAGTCGGCTCGTCGTCGGCTTTGGAGGCCGGAAGGGGACGCTTTCAGATGAAGGGTCATGTCGCCAGCGCGCTTTTCTCCCTGTCTCTCCGTTTTTTGTTTGTACATGGATTGGTTCTGGATTCCAGAGGCGATGCCATGTCTCCAGGCACTTGCAACTCTAAACCCTAAACCCTAAACCCTAAACCCTAGCGCCCTTATTATATGACACAGTTGTTGCGAATAAGCTAAACTAGTTGTGTCTTTACCCCAGATCTAAGCATGCGTTACATAGAGGCATGCATCTTGGGGCCCGATTCCTAAAGGCCTTAACGCCTGGGGAACTGTTATAACGAGAAACTGATAAGGCCCCGGACTACATTTCTCGGATGGCTCACCTCACCGCCATCTATCTGCCACAGGCCCCAATCATTTCGCGCGAGTCGAGCTGAAACCACCTCTGCCGTGCTCCGATCGAGCCAGATGTTTTGCATACCTCCTTGTTTGAGCTTGCCTTTGAGAAGCGCATTTCCCCCATGCCCGAATAGTGTGAATGCCCCCCTCCTTTGGCTGCTAAGACTACAAATGCAGCAATCTATACCCCCAAATTCGTCCCTTTTCTTTTTTTATCAAAACGTGAATCTTTCCATTAGTTATAAGGTTTTAACAAGGAATGTCACAAAGAAACATGCGCCATTTGCTTACATTGTGTTTTGATATCCTTGGGGGTGAGATGCACAAACAAGCAAATAGCCTACATTTCTTTCATACTTAGTTTTTTTCCCTCATTTGCTTTCTTTCTAATTAGTTGGGGGACCGCACTACTTATAGTTCAATTAATTTAAATTAGATATCACATGTGGCTTTTCTACGTGACGAGTTTTTATCTATATAAATCTTCTTGTACCACCGCATTAAAAATGTTATTTCTTTGTTATGTTATCCTTTCTTGCACCCACTCCATTGTCATTTTATTGACGATTGTGTGAAGATAAAATCAATAGTATTCTATGAAATATATGATAATCGTTAAATTCAACAATTATCTTATAAGTTTATTTTATTGACATTTATCGATTTGTTTTTGTTTTACATATGTATTTGATATTTATTGTGTTAAATGTTAAGAATGCATGGAGCAATATTTAGGAGCTAAGAAACAATGGATTATCCTATTATTAGGAGTATTTATATTTTGATGTATACTCAAATATTTTTAACAACAATAGATTAATAAGGGAAAGAGAGTTTAACATAAGAACGACCACTCACTTAGGTCCAATGTTTGCCAACAACTTTCTAAGTATTTCTTACAACATTTAATTTGGTTTTTGACTTAAAATAAAGTCATTAAAATATATGTATTTGTTTCAAATAATATAAAGTAGTTACACATTTAATAATTACATATGAAGAGACTGACTATATCGTGCATGATAATGCAGAAAATGATAACTAAACTATTCATCGATCCATAAAAAAAGTTTGTGTATAATTCGTATTAGCAATGCTTGAAGTGTCTTATAAGTGAATAATAAAAGAAAGATAATATAAAATCACTTACATATTTGTCAATAATATTAAGAAACTTTCATGCAATATCTCCGGCAAGAACTGCGTAAATAGTTGCTGCAAAATTTCAAATTAACTTTATATTACAAGAACATAAAGTTACTATTAAGTAAAAAAACCTTTTAAAACAAATAAAGAGAAGTGTCCACATATAAAAGTTCTTCCTTATTAATAGACCATGTAAGACATTGAATAACATAAATATTAAGTAAAAACATTCACTTGACTATAAAACATGAATGTAAAGTAAGTCAGGAATTGTTTAGTAATTTGATTAATATGAATCTTTATATGTTTGGAGTTATTAGTTTCATTAGTGAACCTTTAAATTATAATAAATCAATATGATCCCAATTATGTTTATGATACAGATAAAACTAATTTGTTATTTAAAATGATTCTAAAGTGTTAAATGTGTTTATTTACTACTATCAACAAATCTCGCATAAGAAACTTGTAAACAATGTCATGCATACGAAATCTTGAGACCTTGTGTTGGAGAGAGAGAGAGAGAGAGAGAGAGAGAGATTAACGTCCTTAAAGACCAAGATTGGCCCATAAAACAAAAGATAAAACGGTGAGATGTGTATGCAATCATCCAAAGTATATAAAAAAAACAAGAGATACAACATTGATTGATAAAAAAGTAATATATCTAGTAAAGGTGATACATTTGGTCTACAATAAATGGTGACATGTTGATGGTGAATTTATATTTGTGATTCAACTATCAAAACAAAGAAGGGGGAGAGACAAGGGGGTAAGGTTTGTGGTGCCCAGACAATGCTCGTAGTCGAGGTAGCTCACGTTCTCTTATCATCTTTATGTCAGCCACATGACAACGTGTGACTTTTAAACTAGGCATTCGAGGGCGTTTGACTGCTCTTTGGGTTTTTGCTTCAAAAGAGTGGTAGAGCGGTAATGATATGTCCACATTCACCATCCCCTTCTGTACTTGAAAGAAATTTGTGATTAAATGTTGGTGGGAAGTCCTAGAGAGATTATAATTAACATTTCTTAATTTACTTTCTTTATATTTATTTAACTTTAAAATATACTTACCTAACGTCTTAATATTAGGTATATTAAGTGATTAAGTGAGGGTGGGGGAGGGTTCGTTAGTCATACTTAAGAGGGGTAGGTTATTAATGTTTAGTCCATTTTCTAAAAGCCAATTTACTACAATACTATACCATGAGTTAGTGTCCCCAGATGCATGTAACAATCTAAATGTTTCAAAAGCTCGTCATAATAGCCTCTCTTGGAGTTGACTAACATCGGGGGCAAGACAAATTTGGCTGTAATAATTTCGTGTAACACTATTATTTTGCTTCGGATTTGTTGTGATAATATCACAATCAATGGTCTTTCTAATTGTAACCATATTTGTGGGGACAACCTTGGGCCCTAACCTACTAGAGAATAAAAATTTTATCTTTTTGTTCTCGGTTTTTTAAAGTAGACCTAACGAAATTATCTTTCTAGTAATAAGAAAGAGACATATGATTTTGTTAGTCTATCTTTTACTACTTGAGTCATAGAGAATTTACTTGAGTAGGCTTTAAAAGTTACTCTAATGTAAACATATGATCTAACTATCTCGACCTGTTTATTAGAAAGAATTAGATTACATTTACTTCTAACTTGGGCAAAGGTGTAGAAGATAAAGACTTTGTTTTCTCTAACTTTACTACCAATCCTCTTTGTAAACAAAAATCTTTGAAAGCATTAAGGGGCAACCTTGCGTTACTCTAATTGTATTAGTAAAACTCTTAGATATGTCATCAAAGCAACATACGCATCTAGAGACCTGCTCATATAAGACATAAATAGCCCAAATCATATTATTTATCCTTAGCCTATCAAACAACCTTTCTCTAGAGAGAGAGAGAGAGAGAGAGAGAGAGAGAGAGAGAGAGAGAGATCAACTTTTTGACAAGGTAACTATGTGGTTATACTTTTTGACAATGTAACTTTTGACAAGGTAACTCTTTTTGTGCACGCTATATGGTTATACTTCTACTCACTTTTTGACACAATAGAATGTGCACTGCATGGTTGTACGGTTGCACATATTGAACTTGTCTCTTTATTAATAATTGATAGAATAATACAAAACAATAGATTGCTTCCAAAAAGGTTGGTATTATCAACAAAATTTTGTGTGACTAATATCATAAACATTAGTTAAAAATAATTACTACAAATTAGTAAAAAGCTAGATTAATGTTGGCACTCACAAGCTAGAAATACTTCGTCAAATCATCCTTAAAAAGAGATGAAATAATAACAAAATCATTTTTTGTAAATTATCCATTCATTAGTTAAGAAAACAACAAAAAAAAGATTCATAAAAGCTGATAGGATCCTACCAATCAAAAGCCAGAGAGTAATGATTCCTAAACCCTAAACCCTAACTTAATCGTGTACTAAGGAAACCCACTTGCTTTTCTAATACAACAAAATAATTTATTTAGTAAAATCCCTCAAGATCCCACCGTGATTTCTCTAATGACTTTCTCTAAAAGACCTATAATTTCTAGAACAACGTTACAAAACTTGAAAAAACATCGAATGTATCATCCACTTGAAACCATCATATATGCTACCACTTTTGATTTAGTGTTTGTTAACATTTGTAAAGTCAAGTGAGAATTAACAACCACTATACCATTACTGCTAAACATTTTGCTACTATTATCAACTTGATAACAAATACATTTAGTAAGAGACACATACCCTTTAAAACCAATTAAGATTTGCAATTGAATAAATGCTCACTGTCATCTAAGTTGTTCTATAGTAAAGAAATGTCAAATATTAGCTTGTATCACTTCTTAAATTTGCTCATATATAATTTGACCCTAACGAAAAAAAACTAACATTTCATTTCTAAGAACAAGTTTCAAAGCATTAAAACCACTCAAGTTTTGACAGAATGTGCCAAGTAGCATCTCCCCCAAGCCAACATATGACTAGTCGGAAGACAAAAAAATAGGGGTTCCAAATCAACAGTTGTGCGAGACATTCGTCCCATCATAGCCAAAGCTTTGGATACAACTCATTTGATTAATCGTAGAATTGCTTATCAGGAGGGGAATGATGTAAGAAGGCAAGATCTATTGCCACGCGGGGAAGAAAAAAATCTATTTATCATTGAGTTGCAACAAATTAATATTGAACTCAAGCATTTGTCGCACTTAAGGTTTTTTCTTAATGAAAGAATCATGTCTATCAGCTAAAGTATCAAGAAATCCACAAAAAGACATTAAGGGCATCCTAAAAATAATTGACTAAGTAATGGGCAATTGATATATATGCCCTCAAGATAGGATAAAAAGAGCCCCCAAAGATTAAATTTCGTCTCCCCCTTGTCGTTGAGTTGATGCGGACGATCCACCTGTTAATCTCCATATCATTAGCATATATCACCTCTGTGCAGTCGAACTCTGTCGGTTTCGCTACAAACATATCTTCTAACTAACTAGTAGCGATCATCTCGACGAAAGCTCCTGAATGGCGAGAACCAGTCCACACGACAACGTGCGTCGATCTAGCTTGTACTACAGGTGTTTTGGGTTCAGGGTTCAGGGTTCAGGCGTTTTAGGGTTTCGAGGTGCAAGGTCCAGCGTCCGGGGTTCAGGCGTTTTAGGGTTTGAGGTTCAGGGTTCAGGGTTCAGGGATCAAGCATTTTAGGGTTTGGGATTCAAGGTTCAAGCGTTCTAGGGTTTAGGGTTCAGGGTTCAGGGTTCAAGCATTTTAGGGTTTAGGGTTCTAAGGTTCAAGCGTTTTAGGGTTGAGGGATCAGGGTTCAGGGTTCAAGCAGTTTAGGGTTTAGGGTTCTAAGCTTCAAGCGTTTTAGGGTTTAGGGTTTAGGGTTGAGGGTTTCAGGGTTCAGTCGCAGCTTTGACCGTGTTGAATGAGCATTTACAAAAACTAGGTCATGCATGGATGAGTGCCATGGCCCATGCCGTCTGCATGTATGCATGCATGCATGCATGCACGTACGTTGCATGCATGTGGATCCATGTCAACGAGCGGCACATCATCCATTTGAGTCAGGTACGCCATTCCTGGGGGCATGGCATGCATGTCAGACTGCAACCAGGCATGCGCACACACATGCATACATACATGCATGCACACACACACATACATACATACACGTAGGAGACACACACATGCAGACAAAAGAACATAAAGAGAGAGGGAAGGCCCAAACTCCATCAATCGAATTTAGGGTTAGGGTTAGGGTTAGGGTTAGTTAGGGTTTAGGGCAAAAAGTAAAGGAAAAAGGAGAGAACAAAAAAAAAAAGAAAAGGGAGGGACTCACATGCTCTCATAAATTCTCATGCATGGCATGCGTTGGAAACACATAGATGTACGTACGTATGCGGGCATGCATGCCATCCACCCACCCACGCATGCGCACATACATACATGCGCTGCACAAGTGGGGCAGATGATGCCCTATGCATGCATGGGCATGCATGGGCATGCATGTGTGCGTGGCGTGCGGCCATGACATGCATGCATGTGCATCGACGGCATGCATGGCATATATGTTACGCTGCAGGCTTTTTTGCCTTGAGACTACTCACCTACTACTACTACTAGTGTCTTAGCTATATAGAGAGCTAGGCTAAGCTTAGGCAGCAGCAGCTGCTTCGACCGTGTTAAAAGCTCCCAAGCCAGGGCTAGGGTTAGGGTTAGGGTTAGGGTTAGGGTTAGGGCTAGGGCTAAGGCTAGGTTTAGGGTTAGGGTTAGGGTTAGGGTTAGGGCTAGGGCTAGGGTTAGGGTTAGGGTTAGAGTTAGCTAAAGGTTTGGCTAAAGAAGCCATTGATAGTAGGAAACTAAGCCTCTTACCTGCCATAATGCAACACACAAGAAACAGGGTACACACAACACACACACACACACACTCCCCTGTTTCTCCTCTCCCCTGTTTCTTCTTCCCCTGTTCTTCTTCAAGAAACAGGGTACACACACTTCCCTGTTTCTTCTCTCCCCTGTTTCTTCTTCCCCTGTTTCTTCTCTCCCCTGTTTCTTCTTCCCCTGTTTCTTCTCTCCCCTGTTTCTTCTTCCCCTGTTTCTTCTCTCCCCTGTTTCTTCT
>JBBBWG010030154.1:22212-45892 GCA_037176905.1 Azolla pinnata | reverse complement strand
AGCAGGAGCAGGAGCAGGAGCAGGAGCATCGTAGCCAGATCAGGGTGCAGATAGATTCCCAACGAGACCATGGAAGGGAGGAATTCAGTGGGGAAGGAGATTCTCACAATCTCTGGCCTTGGCTGATGTACTCGTACGAGCTCATGACAGCGTGCTGGGTCCCGAGCCCAACAGCTCCCTGGAACAGGGCATCGACCATGCCCTTGCCGCGGGTGATGTCTTGCTGATCGTCTGACGTGTCGGTGCCCAGACCCGCCCATCTGTCGACCTTCTTCTTGGGCTCCTCTGCCTCAGCCGCCGCCGCCCGCACCTGCACTGCCTTTCCGCTGCACGGCGAGGATGAGCTCGACAAGCTGATCGTGCTCTTGAGCGAGGTCCCGAAGAAGGCCTGGTTGCACACCTTGGACGAGGAGCCGACGTTGGAGCTCAGCGGCAGAGTGCCCTGCATGCGATCGGTTCAGTTCAATCGGTTCAGTTTTGCAGTCAGTTTGCAGCCGATACGATTCGGAAAATCGAGATCCATCGCTTGACGAAATGGGAATTTCTCGTCGTTTTGCAGGCACAGGAGCCCCCATCAAGAATCGATCCAATCATGGACATATATCTATCTATCTATCTATCTATCGATCCGTCTGTCTTGCTTGTCTATCTTGTCTAGACATACCCCGCTCCGAAATCGATCGATCCCCTGCACCTCGCCCCGCCCTGTCGATCTCATGGAATTCGATCGATCGATCGAACGCACGGATCGACCCTAAACCCTTGAATCCTACCAACACCGAAGGATCAGCAGCCTAAACCCTAAAAACCCTAAAAACCCTAACGACACCGAAGGATCAGCAGCCTAAACCCTAAGAAAACCCTACCGACACTGAAGGATCAGCCTTAAACCCTAAAACACCTCCTGCTCGCCCTACTGAGCTTAGAACACTACCACATTCCCCCGGGCGACTCCTGAGAAACCCTAGCCATTTCCTGAAGCTTTTCGCTAGATGTGGCTGCTCGCTGGGGCGAGCGACAAGAGCTTAACTACACTCCGCAGATCTGTACTGTACACCGTAAGGCGCGGGCGTGAGAAGGAAATCAGTCCCCACAGGAGGAGGCTTCAGGAAACGATACCTGGATGGATCCAACAGCGGAGGTAGCGGCAGCAGCAGTGGACGCCATGGCTTTCTTCTTCTTCTTCTTCTGGTAGTTTGTCCTTAGTACTGAACCGGTGCTATGCTACGCACAGCTCGCTGATGGCTCCGGCGACGGCGATGGCGGCCTTTTGCTCGCTCTGCTGCAGCTTCAACTCGGGGGGGGGTGAGAGCTTCTTCCTGCGATGGAGGCCAATTTGTAGGGGATCTCTGCAGAAGCCACAGCCTCTTCTTCTTCGTCGTCTTCTTCTTCTGCTTCTGCTTCTTCTTCTGCTTCTTCTTTCTTTTCTTTTTCCCTTTTTTTTCCGTTTATTTATTTATTTATTTATTTCTGGTTTTGGGCAGGCAGATAATCTACAAGCAAGTAGATGAATGGCTGAGAATGCCCTCCCTATTTACTTATTCCTTTTTATTCCTTTTTATTCCTCTTTATTCCTTTTTATTTTGTTTCTTTAAGCGGTATGGTATGTATGGCTGAGAGCTTCTTTCCTTTTTCTTTTTTTCCCGGCTTTTCTTCTTCCTTGTTTTTCCTTATTTATCCCGTATATGTATGTATGTGCGTGCATGCCTGCATGCATGCATGCATGTATCTGTGCATGTGTATTTTCATGCATGCATGCACTGCTTATCCCGTGTATGTATGCGTGCGCGCGCGTATGCATGCATGTATGCGTTCCTGCGCGTATGCATGCATGCATGCATGCGTGCATGTGTTTATCCTTATTTATCCCGTGCGTGTATGTATGTGTCTGTATGCATGCATGCGTGTGTGCATGCAGGCATGCATGCATGTGTGCATGTGTTTTTCCTTATTTATCCCGTGTATGTATGTATGTGTGCGTGCATGTATGTATGTGTGCATGCGTGTGTGGGTGCATGCATGCATGTGTGCGTGCGTGTTTTCAATGCATGCATGCATGCTTGTGTATGCATGCGTGTGTCCATGCATGTGTATGCCCATGCATGCATGGGTATGTTCATGCATGCATGCATGTATGCGTGCATGGGTATGTTCATGCATGCATGCATGCATGTATGTATGTGTGCACTTGCGTATGCATGCATGCATGTGTGCGTGTGCGTGTGCATGTGTGCATGCATGCGTGTGCAATTTCTTTTCTTTTCTTTTTGAAAAACCTATAAAAGTGCCCTTTATTTATCCTCTTTTTATTGTTGTTTGCTCTTTTTGTGGTTTATCCATTTCTCGTATATTTACTTTTTTTTTTTGCATTTTTCTTTTTTTTCCTTCTTCTTCTTCTTGATCATCTTCATCTTCATCATCATCATCATCATCTTCTTCTTCTTCTTCTTCATATTTTTCTTCTGGCTGTGAAAGGCCGTTTTGTCGTTGGAAGGGAACAAGCGCAAGCAGATAAGACGGTGATTCTCGGCCACAAATCCGACGAGTGGTCCACACGCGCGCCACTTGTCGCGACCTCGCGTCCCCGCCCTCTCCAGACTCTTCTAGACTCTTCCAGACTCTCTTTCCTGCTTAGGCGTTTGGCTCGAGCCAGAAAAACCAGATTGTCGATTAAGCCAGTTTATAGTTACAATGGCTTAACAACAACTTGGTTTTAGTCTGGCTCAAGGATCATTAGTGTGGCTTGGCTTGGGTACCGTTTCTAGTTTCGATGATCTGATACAAACATATTGGCTAATTGTGTGTGTAACCCACATAAAAGGTGATGCTTTCATTGCCGATGCTTCGTGCCAGGTACTATATCTATTTTATTGGTGCGCAACCTATAAAGAATCGCTGAACCGGGGTTCTGGTATCGCCGAGGAACGTTACGCACCTTTGAAACGTTTGGAAATCCGATTTCCAACGAGTTCATAATCGGCTCGACAAGTTGGTTGCGAAACCGAGAAGCTCGAATGGTTCGCCAAGTTTTGTTAACAGTTTAAGATTGAAATTTTGTAAACGGTTTGGCTTGATTTTGCTTATGGCTTAAAGATTTTAGGCTTAAACGGCTGATTGGTCAGGTTGGTTTCGGTTTTAAGTTTCGTTTTCTCTTAAACAGCTTGGTTTAAGTTAAGATTTTAAACGCATGTTTAGATAGCCCTTAATGAGCTCCTCTGAGATCTAGGTGAAATATATATCTACATAGATGCATATGTGGCATCAGGATGCGAAAGTTAGCATATATATGTATATACAAAAGGCAATGTATTTGAGGATCCTTCTGTAGACTAGTCATAGTTGATGTGAAATATTAGAAGGATTAATCCATGCATTACATGAAATGGATCAAGCTTCCTCGGTGCCTTTTGATTGGAATTTCTGTTACAAGACGCATCCCCAATTTATCACACTTAGATTGATCGAATTTATATAGGAAGGGTCCATTAGACTGATTGAATTCATCGAGTTGCCTTAAAAAGCCCTCATAAAAGATGTCAGCAAAAGGAAAGGGTGTGTTACGTACAACGATTAGGCTTTCTTTACTTACTACTTCCCAGTTAATTGAGAGTCGTGTGGACAAATCCTATCGTACTTAGTATCATTTCTTTTCTCAGTGCCAAACTGAATTGACCCTAAACTTGGAATATGACTCTCAAGATTAGAGAGAGAGACAGGAGCAACCCTCTTATGTAAAGTGTCACACCAATATATAAAGTCTCGACGTCATCCAAAGATGGTTTGAACTAAAGGGGAGCAACCCTTTTATGTAAAGTTAAACCCTAGGTCCTTGGTCTGTTTACACTTGCCCAACTTCATGTAAAGTTCGATGAGTACAAAGACACGATTGGTTATCTCTCATCATAAAATTTGAATGCCGTCCATGCAAATACCCTCTTTCTAACACAGTATATTCGCCGCACAGATATTGACCATGCGATCTATGACATGACTTCTCACGATCAGTTACACTCATGCTTGTAAGAACTATCTAAGTCTGAATGGCACCATAAGATCAAGAAACGCCAACGGAGTAGAGAGTCTTTGTTGCAAATATTGGGTCATTAGTCATGATGTTTGGATTGAAAACATCACCTACCAAAATTTTTTCATGAAATATATACCAGCTTATACGTAAGTCTTTCTCGATGATTCAGCCCCGTCTATGGCAACTGGCTAGAGCATCATCAAAAGGCATTTGGAGTCATGCTCGGGGAAGTGCAGGGCAGTGCGATCGGGCTTAATTAAACCCATCAAACTGCAGCTTCGAGGCAGCTAGTGGAAGCCAGATTGTCGAGCTAGTGAGCAACCCAATACTCGGACATATCAATGTGAACGCTTGCACAAACATCGCCAGAACAATACACGCAATCAATTGATTCAAATGCATCAGATCCTCTTATCATCTCATGTGCCATCATCGTGCCACCATCTGTCGACCGATGGATCGATTTTTCCCGCTCAATGGATTGTCTGATCGGTCGATCGATTTTTTATCGGCCGATCATTGATTCGTCTGATCGATCGATGGATCTACATTTTATCAGTCGATCGATCGCTCGAAGTTTCATTAGCTGATCGAATCGATCGATCGATCCAGATCGAGATCGATCGATCGATCTCAATTGAATCGATCGTGATTTGATTCATCTGCAGATTGACCAATTTGATCGGTTATCCCTTCCCTCCATTTTTTTTTTCAGTTTCCCCATTTTTATCTATTTCAATAGTTTGATTCTTCTTCTTCTTCTTCTTCTTCTTCTTTCTTCTTCTGCTTCAGGAACAGACAGGAAGCAGATCGAAGAAGCAGATCGATCTCTGTCGCAGGGACGGTAGCACCGTCTCTTTCCTCCATGGCCTACAAATCCGAGGACGATTACGATTACCTGTTCAAGGTGGTGCTGATCGGCGACTCTGGCGTCGGGAAATCCAACCTCCTCTCCCGCTTCACCCGCAATGAGTTCAGCCTCGAGTCCAAATCCACCATAGGCGTCGAGTTCGCCACTCGCAGCATCAGCGTCGATGGGAAGATGATCAAAGCTCAGATCTGGGACACCGCTGGACAAGAAAGGTCGGCCCTTCCCTCTCTCTCTCTCTCCATCCATTTTCTCACGCTTAGCTCGATCAAACGAGCATTTTTCTTCCGTTTCCTGAACGAAACGCAGTGTATGTAGAGCACTAGTCTTTCTTGCTTGCTTCGCATTATGTCCTGCGTTTTCTTCATCTTCACTGCTCTGGATCGTGCGAGCTATAACCTGAAAAATTGATGCGACTGCATGGTTTGAAAGCTGTCCAGAAACCTCTTTCTTCGTTCCTCCTTTGTCATGAATAAGATCCTTCTGGTCACAGTTTTTGGGAGTAGACTTTTTGACAATTTAAGGTAAGGTTCTGCATTGTTGTCGTCTCATCACATTGTAGGGTTAAGGTGGAGATAGAGAGAGAGAGAGAGAGAGAGAGAGAGAGAGAGAGAGAGAGAGAGAGAGAGAGAGAGAGAGAGAGAGAGAGAGAGACTCAGCGGTCTAACTTTCAATGTGTGGATACTTTCTTCTTCTGAAACGACAATAATCTGGGATGTTCCTCGGCTATATAGCCTGCATAGGAACCACAATGTAGTGAGCTTTTTGTCTGATGCATTGCAAAGCATCAGCAGCTGTTGTAGGCACGCAGGTTGTTCCTGTTGTTTTCATGCTACACAGAGGCCTAGATGATGGATCTTAAGACTGACAGAGCCAATGCTATGGGAAACGCTTTAATGCTGGGGAGTTATTTCCCTTAACCTGGATTCAGTGCAAAGCTTAGCTGGAGCAAATGATAACTCGCTAGAATATCCTCCTTTGAGATATATGTGGTGCTGTAGATACTATTTCCCGTACAATACCCCTTCAGAGGACAAATGAATGCATTACGAAGGAATCTATGGCACCTTCTATAATGTGGTCCATGAGACATGATTGTGGAAAACTTTGATGTTGTGGAATAGATGTCTTTACTCTGAACGTTGCTGTGATGGTTCCTATATACTTCATCCTCAAGTATTGATGCTAGTTGTGATGCTAAATAACTTCAGCCTCAAGAGTCGATGCTTAGCTTCCACTGGACACAGCTTTTTAAATCTTGTTGTGATGCTTCTCGTACACTTCGGCCTTGAGAATCGATACTACCTTCCACTGGCATAGCTTTTTCTAAACATCTCATAATCGTTGGCCTAAATCTTATATGCTCGTCCTTTTTCAGCAATAAATTCATTACATGATGTAGCAATAATAATTTTCATCTGTTTTGAGTCAATTTGTTATTTTAAAAATTTCCAGATATAGAGCGATCACGAGTGCTTACTATCGAGGTGCAGTGGGGGCATTGCTTGTATATGACATTACCCGACAGGTCACATACACGAATGTGGAGCGATGGCTTAAAGAGCTAAGGGATCACACTGACTCTAACATTGTTGTCATGCTGGTGGGGAACAAGTCAGATCTTCGGCATTTGAGAGCTGTGTCAACAGAAGATGGCCAAGCGTTCTCAGAGAGAGAGAGCTTGTATTTTATGGAAACGTCTGCTCTTGAGTCTACAAATGTCGAGAATGCCTTCAAGCAGATCCTCACTCAGATATACAGAGTTGTTAGCAAGAAGGCCCTTGAGGTGGGTGAAAATTCTGGGTCAGTTCCAAACCAAGGTCAGACAATAAAAGTGGGTAATGATGATGTAACTGCTACAAAAAAGGTTGGTTGCTGCTCTGCCTAAGCTTGGCTTAGATCGATCAATCATGTGGTTAGCCCCTAATCAAATTTGGCCTGTTATTAACCCCAATTCAATGCTTGTTATGACTATACTGTTATTCTATATAATGTAGGTTGATTATTGTTATTATTTCAGCGTTTTGAAGTTTTTATTTATTCATTTATTTATTTTCCTACGAACTTCTCTCCCACTGGTGTTTGGGGTGGTAATTGCATGTAATCTGTGTTTTTCCTGTTGTTTACCTAGCTCGCTGAATCAAATCTTACCTCTTTTTGTGGTTCTTCCAATGACTAGGGCAAAGTCTTTCTATGGTTGAATGAATGATGTGCACGTGTGTGTTGCATCAAGGTACAAGTTAATAGTTTGGGGCAGTTTTATGGAAATCTGATGGGGTGCTTACGCATTCTACTTTACCTCTCTCAATGCCATATATTGTACATGGATGAGGGGTAACCAGACATTGAATCTTTTGTAGAATTAATCCATGTATGATGATCACATGTTGTATTGAGATGATATTGGTTGTATTATGGTAATTCAATACACTTCGAACAAGCAAATGAAGCTTATAAACCTGGGGTTTCGAATCTTTGTTGAAGATTAGAAGACCTTTGGACAACTCAGTGCTCTAAGCTGCCTTTCGAATGGCTATTGTGTAATGTGCATCATACCCATGAACGATCAATCTCTACGTCAATGCCTTGTGTTCAAAAACAACCGAAAGATAGCATTCAACAATGTGGTATTAGGAGTGAGACAATACATGATGGCCATTGGCCTGTGTGCCAAAGATGTCATGGCTAACCATGCAACAAGCTACACCATCGAGAACGTGACTTGTGTCGAAGGTTAAAGCAACGTAAAGAATAAAATAGAACGTGAACATGATCCAACGTTTTTGCTTGATCTAAGCATGTCGAAGTTTGATACTGCTTTGGTCTCTCTATTAATTGGATCGAGTTCAACAAAGTGCCAACTGATGACATCATTGGTGACGCACTCACAAGAAAACCTGCTAACTAACTGCCTATAGTTCTGACTTCTACACAAATCCATGGGCATTGAGTTACTGACCCAATGTCATCTTCTCGCTATCGCTATATACCAACTATAGTCTTAACTTGTTTGTATACCAAAATACTCATCTTCCCATGCTCAATTGGCCTAGTACTCCTTGACTCGCATCTTGTTCTTGACAACTTTTCCCACCTTGTGCAAGAAAATCTATACATTCCCAACATCATATACATGAATCCATAGCTGCCACGTTGCAGATTGCGTCAATGCATGAGCTATCATCACTAGCCTACCGGCTTGTGCAGCAAATGGTCAAGGTTGTTGACTGAAACAATGGCCCCTTCCCCCACCCAAGAAATCATGCCCTGAATGGGAACTATTCTGATAGGCAAAACTATACAAATCTAGGCAGCAAAATTGTCCCCCTTTTTGTCCGTGCTAACACGATGAAACCCTCCGAATCGATACAAAATTTATATCATTTGACTCAATACAAAATCCACTTAAAATTTCTGTTCTCTCTTCTTCTTTTTCTTCTTCTTCTTCTGTCATAACTTAATTGTCTTGTTTCTTTCTGAATATACAAATTCTTCTTCTTCTTCTTCTTCTGTCATAACTTAATTGTCTTATTTCTTTCTGAATATACAAATTCTTCTTCTTCTTCTTCTTCTTCTCTGCAAATCGGGAACACTCGCAGAGTGAGGGAGGAAGGAGATGACGAGCAGAATCACGCCTGGCGTCGGGGCCAATCTCTTAGGGCAACACGCTGCAGAGAGAAACCAGGATGCCACCGCCTATGTCGGTAACCTAGACGCTCAGGTACACTTCCTTCTCCCCTCGGTTCCTTTCTGTTTTAAGGGTAGCTTCTGCGCTTCTGTGTGTAGCTCAAGCTCACCCCGTTTCCTCTTGTCGATGAAAATTTTTCAATGCTCCTCCCTCTTGTTTCTTCCTCCCTCTGTTCGTATGTGTTTGCTCAGGTATTTGTATTTCGCGTTTCTGTTGTTTGTGCCTTCATCCACAAATCGAAAGTCATGTTAACTTGATGACACCCCGCTCTAGTTCATTTTGCCTGCCCATCATCTCAAATGCTTGGGAATATTTTCGTTTCTTATTTCTGTACATAAAAGCTCAAGTTTTTATCATGCACTATCTTACCAAAGGTTGAAAAGCATTTGAACTCTATATTGTTGAGTAGAACTGCCCATATGGGGATATAGCTGTATATTTCTGTTTATTGATGTTATATTTATCCCTATCTTCATATATAATTAATCATTGTTCCAAGTTTTATCTTTGGCTCTGGATTTTCTTCTCACTCGTCGTTAAGTTTGTGTGTTCTGCAAGATTTAGTTCCACATTCGGGAAGCTGGATTGCGCATGAGCAAAGAGTTTTACACATGGTTGGGCCCAAAGGCTGTAGATCCACATATTGAGCCTTGGTTGTTGCATCCCATAAAGTGTACTAAAAATATTCACTATGTTGCCATAGTCTTCAACATTCGAAAAATTTCTTTCAACTCAACAGATGAATTTGGGCTCCACTACAAAAATGAGTGTGATCTGAATTGATTCAAAAAATTTCAGCTGTACCCATTGCCTACATACTCGAACAATAGTCGGCTTTATCTAAACTAATTTAATAATGCACATTGTCTGAAGTGGATGTGCCAAATCTTGGGGTGACATGCTGGAAAACTATGAAGTATAAGTTTTCTTGATATCTTACAATTGCAATCATACAATTTTTCATTTATTGCAAATGGAACAATTCTTGAGATTATTCATTGTACTCTTGATTTTATTATGCTGGGGTCCTATATTTTTAACGATTCGACTAGCTGCCGTTTAAGACCACATATCGTAACTATCTTAGGGAAGGAATTGTCCCAGATTTTTCTATGTTTCTGTTTATGACGGTTTCTTTATTTTGGACTAGATTACTGAGGAGCTTTTGTGGGAGCTGTTTGTCCAAGCTGGACCAGTTGGTGAGTGAACCACACTCACTGCAATAGACAAGTCCTATTTTTAATAATATTTTTAAACTTATCTCTCATTTTTTTCCAGTAAATGTTTACGTCCCTAAAGATCGAGTGACAAATCTTCACCAAGGATATGGTTTTGTGGAATTCCGCAGTGAGGAAGATGCTGATTATGTATGTGTATTCTCGATTTGTGTGTCCCATAATGTAATTAGTCATGTAACACTGACAAGGAGTGATGCTACAGGCAATCAAGATTTTGAATATGATCAAGCTGTTTGGAAAGCCAATCCGAGTAAATAAGGTATGACTGAAAATCTCTTCTGATTTGTAATTATAAAAGGCCTATTCTTTTACATGTTGAGTCTGCCTGGTTGGGCCCACGTATGTAAAATAATGCAAGATTTCATGTGCCTGCCCAATGGTCTATGTAATGATCTATGTAAAGGTCTATGTAAAGGTCTATGTAATGATCTAAAACCCTAAACTCCTCTCCATTTATGATGACTCAATATACTATCAGTCCTGACTTGCGTAGAAGATTGGTTCCCTTTGTTTATCAAATCTATCACTCCTTACTGGCTTTAAATTTAATATCTGATTCTCTCTCTTTCTGTTTAGACACTTATAAGAGGCAATTATGTGTTTATTTTAAATCACATGTGAACACATCTTGGTCAATGATGCGTTGATTAAGATTTACTGTGTTTTCTTCTATAAAAAGTTATATATTGTTAGACTGCTAACAAACTGTGTACATACTCAACAGGCATCTCAAGATAAGAAGAGCTTGGATGTTGGGGCAAATCTTTTCGTTGGGAATCTTGATCCTGTAAGTTTACATCTTGCTCATCACTAGCTGTGCTTATTTTCTTCATGATTAACAATTGCTTTCTATACACAGGATGTGGATGAAAAACTTCTTTATGACACCTTCAGTGCATTTGGCGTTATTGTTACCAATCCCAAGGTAGTGTTTTGTTTATCTCTTCAAGATTTAAGCATCTCAATTTTCTATTTGGTAGAAGTGTAGTCTGTATCATGCTCTCATAAGCATTTGCAAAACTTAGTAGTTTACCTTGTGCTGTTGATAGTAATGGTTTTTCAGCTTCGTTGATCGGGCTTTAGATGCATAATAGTGACATGTGGTCCAACTTGCTTTATGCTTGATGAATGCGTACATGTCTTATGGTTACTGGCACAACATTCAAGTAACTTTGGGTGTGGAAAAAACCAACTAGTTACATAGTCTGTAAAGGCTATGAAGCCAAGTGAAGGAATCAGCTCCACTTACTGCAGAAGATATTTCTTTAAGGTGGTGTATCTCTTGTCTACTACATGGTGTTGTATCTGGGTGCAAGGTGGAATTGCCATACTTATGGGAAATCCCTGTATTATGATTGTGATGGCTATAATGGCGTCTGGCTCACACTATTACATGTTGCTTGTATCCTATGTATAGATGAGATGTATTTCTCCGTCCAAGTTATTGAGATCGACCTTGGATGGCAGTGAGCAATTTGTTTCAACTCCTTAGAGGTTTTACTGGTTAATGGAGATAGTTGTGACTAGATAAATGTCCAGGAGGAGATTGTCTATTGCCAACCATGTGTGGAATTCAGTTATCACGTATATATATTGTTAAGCAGAGTTCGTCTGGTAAAAAGTAAATCTAAGCTAGGTCCATATGTAGGTTAAAAGCTGCTGTTTTAAAGGAGTATGAAAAGTGATGACATTTATCCTCTTAATTGCTAGCAAGTCTAAACATTGATCTTTTTTACAGATTATGAGAGATCCGGATACTGGAAATTCTCGTGGCTTCGGTTTTATCAGCTATGACTCATTTCAAGCATCAGATGCAGCTATTGATGTAATGCTATCTAAACTTAATGTCCAAATTAAACTTGCATGAATTTTCTGTTTTCTTTCAGTTTGGACTCAAGTCATAGAACTATTTTTTCTGTATGCAGAGTGGAAGTAGTCCAATTACGGTCACCCTAGGTAGAAAATAAGGTGTAACCTTAGTTTCAGAGTGTTCATTTGTAGCTTTTTCTCTTGTACTCGTGCTCACTTCAAGGGTAGAGGTGCACCTAGGTAATATTATAGAGGAGAAGAGGTGTTCAAAGTAGGCCTGTAATCTCCATGCAAATCTACTGTTTTGATTTTTGTGGATGCAGGCAATGACTGGGCAGTACCTTTGCAATCAACCGATCACTGTATCATATGCATATAAAAAGGAAACCAAAGGGGAAAGACATGGGACTCCAGCAGGTAGAAACAACACACAAGCTATCAACATTTGTCTTAAATGTTTGTTATACGGTGGCTAACAAATTGCACATGGGTTATTTCTCTGAATGTTATTTCACTGCTTATTTTTATGAACTCTCATACGATTACAGAAAGAATGTTGGCTGCGAGCAATCCAAATGTACAGAAAAACAGGCCTCACACACTCTTTGCAAGTGGCCCACCATCTCTTGGTGGGGCTCCTGGCATCACTCTACAATCCAATGGTCCTCAGCCACCACCAGCTTTCGGTAATGTACCGATCCCAGTGCCAACGATGCCAAGGCCACCGATACCAGCGCCTCAAGCAATGATTTCTCCTTTCCAAGCCCAGCAGCAAAATCCACCCCCGATGCAGCAACAAAACCCTAGTTGGCCTCAAGCTCCACAGGGACAGGGCTTCCCTGCCGGAGGAGGGTTTCCAGTACCACCGCAGCAACAACAATTCAGACCACCCCCACCAATGGCAAGGCCAAGTATGCCTCCAAATATGCCGCCTCCCCCTCAGGGGTTTTCTGTTCGCCCCCCACCTCCACAAATGGCTATGGGTTCTCAGGTGAATTGGACGAGGGGACCCCCTCCCCAGCAGCCGCCTTCTCAGATGCAGATGCAGATGCAGATGCAGATGCAGATGCAAATGCAAATGGCTCAAGGTCAGGCGCCTCGGAGCATGATGCCGCCACCACAAGGGATGTTGCCCCCATTGTCTTCAGGTTCTGCCCCATTGCCTGGTGCTCCCTCACAATACCAAATGTAAAATGGCATCTGGTTAGGGTCAGATTGAAAAGCTTGAAACCCTTGTTGATTTCCCAACTTCAGTGCTCAAGATACTCTGTGCTTTATGTATGGATGAATGGTTCAATGCGTTGACGTAGTAAATAGAGGCATAGAACACAGTTTTGAAAGAAATGGCACCAAATCTTGGTGAAGTTCTTTCCTTCACTGCCAAAACATGTTTTTGTTACTGTAACATGTATGTGATCCAACCATGTGGTAAAATGTATTTCCTGTCATAACAGATATTTGGAGTCGGTAGTCAATAGGAACTTGCAAGTTTGGTGTGATATTTGGGAACTCTATTGAAACAAAGAATGTGGATGTTGCTCTGTTCAAGGTCACATACTGGTTTTTATGGAGACGGACTTACATGATAAAGGTCTAATGATAGATGATAACATCTTTACACTATCAGTTGTTAAGCAGTTCAAGTATTTCAAGCTTATAAAGATAATTTTAGCTATGATAGATATGTTAAATGCAAGGTTATATTGTTGAAGCGCTTGAAATTTTCCCATCAAAATCTGATTTGGATTATGACAATCCACATTCTTAAACTTTTCATTAGGTCTGGGATCCATCTTTGCTGGGATGAGATGCCAAGTCTTTGATTGATTAATCAAGAAGGGTTTGATTTTGCAAAAATCAATCAAATGGCTAGCAAGCACTTGAAATTTTGTCCGAGAAAAGGATTACATTGAGAACTTTTTGACTTCTAGTTGGCAAAGCAGAGAATGATCAGGTTGTTTGAATGATCAGATTGCTTCCTTCTTCGAGGATATCTGTGTAAGGCAAGAAGTGATCGACTGCAACAAGACAATAGGTCAAGCCTCTGATACCAACTGTTGCGGTGGGATGATCACAGATCACTCATAATTGTCTTAAAAACTGATCAACCGAAAGCTATAGAGAAATCGAAGTATTAGTCAGTGATTTTACCTTAACATGATAGACTATCCTACTATAGCTTGTCCATATTCTGACATCAGAACAAACACATCAGACCTGGAAGGCTGAATGTAGCAACCATTTCAATGCTTACAAAGCCTCTTATTCCAATCAATTTCCAGCGTGAAAACTGAACAGTAATGGTAGCTTACATTTAACCAAACAAATGCATATAATGAAGGCAGCAGGGCTCATATCGGATCCAAACGATACATTGTGATCTCATGCTGTTTGAAGTACCGTCTCCCTTCCTCGTCTATAAGCACAAGGTTCAGGAAGTAATGAACGCTGAACTTATTATTCACGGCTTTGTATGTGGGAGTTAACTCATACGGGCTCAAGAATACTCGAATCGGGATCGATTCACCTGCAAAGTTTTGCCATCACTTAGTATCCTTAAGACATGCATGTCTTATCTCAAGCATATTCAACGATTTTATCAAAGTATATGACAAGATGTGTATTAGACTTCCCAATGGTCCGCATATGTTTCTAAAAATGTACCATAAAAATGTCTATGTAATCTATGAACAAGAAGAGCACAAAATGGCAAGAATCTTCTCTATATTGTGACAAGAATCTATGCCTGATAGGGTCCATTAAGACACCCCAAACCGATGCCTATAAGCGTCTTACCATGCAAATGGTTTAACAGAGGAAGGTATCATCCTAATCCTCCATTTGAGCTAGATAAGGCTTAGAAGAAAGAATTCTGAATTAGTCAACTATTTGAGACCAGATAGCAGTAATTTCATGTATCCTCACCTCTAACTGGGGCACCATCCATTATTTCATATTTGGCCAATGTCTCACTTTGATGAAATGTGCTCGAACCTGACCCAGTCGTTTCCCGTTTCCTAATCTCAAGCTCCATATGCTTGATCTTTATCCGCACAAGCAAGAAATAGATTTTGCCAACAATTACGTCCTTCAAGTGGTATCTAACAGGAAGGCACAATAAGTAAAGATTAGGGACACAATCTTTAAAGCAAACATTTAGAAAGCACAACCCAAAACAGTAATTACTTGCTCTTACTGAACTCGAATTCAATATGCAAGCAGTCTTCAATGCCAACCTCCATCTGCAACATCAAATATATAAAAATGAGACATTCATTCTATGTATTCATCCATTTGTAATTTATATATACATACGTACATACATATTTATAATATGTTAAAAAGATTAGTTACACGATATCCATTACTTTTATGCTATTATTGATCTCCGGTATTGGTGACGGATTTCTAACCTGAAACAAGGCAAAGTAACAAGATATAACAAAGTGATGTCATCAGCTACTTAAATTGTGTTGAAAGAAACAATTACCCAGAAGTCTTTGTATACATACGAGGACATCCCAAAACCTCTTGCAATTGTCAACTTCAACACATACCTGAAGAATGATGCGTAAGTGCAAGAAGATAGAGAGACTATAATTTAGTGGAAAAAGTGTCGTACCTCACCTTAGAACAACATTCAGGCCAATATATGATTCGTATGGCATTTCCACATTAGGAAATTCAAAGGTGTAGGTCTTAATGCTATAGATTTCGCCAGGAACGTCAAGCTCCTTCACTGCAAAGATCGATAGATCTCTCGTCACTTTCTCTGTCTCTCTGGCTGCTGATTTGGTGGCTTACATGACAGTATTAAATTTGTTGATTAGGGGTTTGATCCTATCCCGTATATGGAAATCAGTCTCCCATGAATCTTTCAAATGTCTCTATCTATCTCTCTAGGTATATCACAAACGTAGGATATTGAGGCTGAAAACTCAAAGTCATGGCATCAAATCTTTTACATTCAGCACACAGCAAAATTGATCCCCAAGGATCAAACTTGTCTCGGATGGATCTTAAAAATGTCTATTCATTAATTTCTCTGGGCATATCACAAAGGTGAGGTGTTCACACAATCAACTCGAGGTAATGGAATCAAGTCTCTTGTTACACAAATTTCGTTATGTTATCAATAACATCTCCAGAACATCTTCCATTGAATTAATGACCTGTACCCTTTCAAAAGAAACAGTGATGTGCAGTTGGCAGGTACTTACATGGTGAAACTTTGAAAATATCGAGTTATGGCGTTTAACATTGCACCACAGGCAATGAGGAGCTCTGTGCCTCTTCTAGAATACAGACACTGTGAGAGGAGTGTCATATAGATTTGTATACCTTAATGGACCAATGTTCTCCATGAAAGGAGCACAGGCACAAGTAACAAGGGGGCATGCACCACTAGAACTGGAAAGGATGTGCTCACATACTTGCTCTAGGAATCATGTACTGGTGCTACCCTGACAAATCTTTACAGAGTGTACATTTAGGTCCTAATCAGGAAAATTATTATTACAGATTGGATGTCTCTCTGATGGGTGGAGTTGTTTAAAAGACCTTTCTGTAATCACAAAATTCAGTCTAAAACATCCATATGCATGATATTATCAAACTCAGATGGTCACATCATCAGTGGTCATGGATGCACTGGTGAGATTTCATTGATAACTAAGAGATTAGGTGCATTCTCTTACCGAGTAGCTAGTAGCTTATCTCATCTTCTATGATTCCACTCAACCAGGGACTAGGTAAACGGGGAATTTCAGTATGAAGATGTCTGGTACTCCTTGGGTGCATCGTCTCATGGAATAACAGGGAGAGCAGCTAGCGCACTAAATTTTCACACAGGCAGATACTAGGAAAACAGGGATCTAACTTATGGAACATTTAGGGTGAAGATTGTCTCCGTCACGAGACATCCTTCCTACATCAATGAGGACAGTTTATGCCACATCCTACAATGCATAGTCGCCCATTGCAATAATACATGGGGCCTCATGTGGCTGATTTGCACCTTATCAAACCCATTTAAGTAAAAGAGGGTATAGGGGTATACATCCCAACAGCTGATCCATCTGTTATGCCATAGAAAGCCAGAATCCTAGAAGTATGCTAAGAAAACTAAGGGACACTTCCACTACTCTTAGATATACATACTCTTAAATATCGTGTTCCCTTATGTTCATATACTGTTGAATGTTGATCACTCCATATATAGACAAGCTACAAAGTTTAGGTGCACTTCTATTTTGCATTTTTTTAACCAGGCACCGATGAGGATTGTAAGGATATAACTTTTGGCCTCATACATCACTTGGGTGGGTCCCTTCAAAACATTATTGTAATGAACTAGTCACATAGAAGGCCCAAGACATTGACCAACTTGAAGCTGAAGAAATCTCATAAAAAAAGGGCTCCCTAATCTCAACGCCTCTCATCTATCCCTTGACCCGCAAAAGCCAACCCATTGAGGTTTAAAATCTTATATTTTCAATGAACCAAAATTTTCATCTAAATTGAATTCTTTTCATCTTAACATTTCTTTCCATCAGCTGCAGTTCAAATCATGTGTAAGCATAGCATTGCTAACCTATCTACACTCTTTACATGATTAATGCTGTACATTAGTTGTATCCCAATTCTTTACCAACCCTTAGAACCTCAGGCTTGTGATCTGAATTGCAACTTGAGTGAATTCCACTATTGTAACTTTATATGCTATAAATTTTGTATAAGCCAGAAAAACGATGTATGGGTTTTGTCATAACAATGAATGGCCTTCAATCATGCGTTAGAAAAACGAATAGCAACCCACAAATGTACTTTATTGAAAACAAAAACACAACTCATATAATGATTCTGGAACATTTGCAAGGAAGAATTGACATACCAAGAGATGTAAAATCTGAAGATTTATCTTTGTCCAAACCAAAATCTGAAAAACAACCAAACTATTTTATTTAACGTCAGCTAAAACACTGAATAAACACATGCACACTGAGACTTGGTTTATATTCCCACAGACAGTTGTTACCAATCATACCAGCACTAAAATGTTTTTCAAAAAATTGCAGATTTTGTTCTCCATTAAGTTCCACAAACGACAGATTGTGAGCATAGTTAAATATAGGGCACTAATGAGATTACGGAGTGTTAGTTGAACCATGTGATCCACCATAGGATTTCTTGTTTATTTGGTTTTAAGTCCATCTACTTATCTTTTGCTCTATTATAATGTTATAAAATTTAACAACATCTCAGCTCACCATGATTATGGGGTAACTTGATAATTTATATTGACATTTAGTATTATTGATTGGTTTAAACTGACTAATGGCAATCTTCTCAAAAAACCTTATTTCATAGTCTGATCTATGATAGTCATCATCCAATAGTGGGTCTATGGCCTTAACTATTTGGAGAGCTCTCTTGTGAGCACAACTTACATTTGCCGCTTTTTCAATTCCTGTATTCACATCAGTAACAACTACACGGGTGCTAATAGGTATCTTGAACATCCTCTCTTACCCCTCAGTTGTCTCCGTGCTAGTTTTTGTTTTGTTTTATAAGCCACTATGGAGGGTTTCTACACTCCTTGCAACTTTTCCCAAGACGAAGTCAAGGCCTTGAGAGGTTTCCAACCTCATGAGGGACAATGCAGTTTCAACCTATTGAAGTCCGTGGCACTGCATCCATTGGCCTGTCCATTGGCATTCCTGCAATAACTGAACCATTGTGTGTCCGTCTAAGAATGCCATGTTCCATTTGGGCACCAAAAACATTTGATGTATGGCACCACTTAATTAGTCAGGTTCAAGAAGAAGTTTGATCATATCAACCAAAATCAAAATGCAGTACAGACCGCAGATGTTCTCACTAAACGCCTTGCAAAGCTCGACAAGAGCACTGCATATGATTAATTAAAGTGTAATAGCATTCTTATGTTACCAACATAAAGCAGTTGGCATGTACCAAAATGTGCATTATCTCTCTACCTCTAACCTGCTTTTGGTAAACATTCTCATGTTTGTCTTCCCCTTAATACACTAATCCCTAGACATCTTGTGGACATTCTTTTGTTACCAACATAAAGCAGTTAGTATGTACCGAAATGTCAATTATCCCTACCTCTGGCATGCTTTTAGTACATATTCTCATGCTTCTCTTCCCCTTCATACACTAACCCCTATGCATGTTGTGGCCATTCCAGCGGATCCTAGGCACTTAGTATAGTTTCAAAGATGATAAAATTTGCCTACTTTGCTAAAATATGGTGGTAAAGCAGTAAAGAAATTATTGACAAACCAATTTGTCCAAGAAGTTCAAGTTTGATGCCCTGATGCTCAAGCTTTTTCCCAGGATGAGGAACAATTCGAACCTAGAAATAACAACACAAAATCAGCAATTATGCAAATAATCCCAGCATTGCCGGATACTAAATTCACATGAACTGTTCTGCTACATTGTATCAGATATATTAAATTTCACATGTTGCCGGGAAATTTTCAAGTGTCATTTAAACCATTGTAAGAGACTTACATACATATGCACATGCATATACATACACAAACAGATAGATAGATAGAGACATAAACATGAGTACACAAATATCAATGTACCTGTCCGATTAGACTTTCAAGGCTGTGAAAAAGGGGCATTGTAACTATATGCCCCTTATCTTTTCTCACTGGAACCTATGAACATGGAATCAAAATAAGTATTACACTAACCATGATATATAGTTTGCTAAATCTACATGCAGGACAACCATAGAAACAAGTCATTAAGTGATTGATGAGTTGTTGAAATGAACATATACATGTAGTCTTCCAGTGAATTTCATCTATACTATCATGGCATATAAACTGGCCTTCAGTATAGAATGTGTACCTCGAACATTTCTTGAATAGTAATATCACTACCAGGACACTATAACTTACTTTTCCAAATTTTCATACATTTATTTTACTAAGTTTGGAGGATATTTTTCTGTTAACCGTGAGCCATTTGGACCGGCCATAAAAATGGAAGGTTATATTTTCTCAATATTCATTTTCTGTTTCTTCATTTTATTCCCTCTCTCATTAACTTTTTTTTCTTTACAAAAACAAGATTGTGTGTGTGACAGAGAGAGAAAGAAAACAGATTTCTATTCAAAAGATCGACAAGAAGTGTGCCTATATGAGAGAGAGAAAGAGGAGGGAGATATATTATAGAGGGATGTGTGCGTGGGTGGGTGGGAGAAAAGATGAGAGAGAGAGAGAGAGGAATGTGTGTGTTACAGAGATTGAATAGAGATGTGAATGGAAAGAGAGGAGAAGTTTGTGTAATAGAGGAAGAGCCATATTAGAGACAATGACAGAAGAGATATATAGGTAGAGAGGAGGGGGGGGATCATTCATCTGCATGAAAGAGAAATGTGATACAAATAGGTGGGGAGAGAGAGGGTGGCACACAGGCGACACATGACTACTCACTTGCACACACACACATACATAGATTTACAGGTATAGATGCCATCATACCTGATGCCTAGTGTCAGCATCAGCAAAGTCAATCGTTGCTGTATAAGACGGAACCAAAGCTCCACGTATGTAATTCTATGAGAGAAAGAAAATGACAAGACCACATTAGACAGCAAGAGTAGACAATATTGTATCATGCCTTCATGTAAACTGACATAGTAAGCATGCCATGACATTCTACAGTTTGTAGGAATCCAGATAGATAAGTGCACAAGAGCAGTCAACATTGTCATATGCATGTGAGCTTATGAATGCTTGTATGAATGCATACTCAGTTCTTGTTTCCCCCAAACTCTCAAAATTGGATAAGACAGAATTGCATAGCCCGTGCGAAAACATCAAAGTTCAACAGACTCTAGATTAGATGAGCCAAACCAATGGGCTCCAAGATCATCAGACAGTAGTGCAATCAGCACAGGTTACTGACATATGTATCTAGTTCAATAAAAAGGTTTTCCACTTAAACTGAGTTCGAATTAGATATTGATCTTCATAAAGTCACATAACAATAGTCAATAAGTGGACTAAAGAATTATTCGGGAGGTGGACAGTTGCTGGCATGATCAAGACTTGACTTACAAAAAAAAAGCTTTTGATATAAAACTCAGTTCAGGGTTGTTGGAAAGACACTTCAAATGTGCCTCTATAAAACTATGGAAAGAGCTATCAAAAGTAAAATATTTCTCAATGGTGCCACCAATGAAAACAGAGAGACCCTATGTCCATCATGCTCAAATATGGAGGAGATGTCATTGCCTATTCCCAAGCCTTTAACAGAATACAAAGAATCATGGAAATGTTCATTTTGAAATAAGACAACAGGGTGCTAATACAGAAACAAAACCAGCAACACAAAACCCTCACAATTGTTTTTCAACGCCATCACCCTGCCCATAAAAGCCATTCATATGCACACATTGGATTTAGACCAGAACATTTTTAACGGACTACAATAGTTCAAGCAATAGAAAAGTGTGAAGAAAACAAGGCCAATGAGCATGTGCTCCGTCAGTAAGCAGTTGATTCTTAAGTGTGGAGGAAAGTATGTCCAGTCATAACCTTATACTAGCGTTTCTTTAAAATTAGCGTTGATCCTTGGTCAGGAGTGAAAATATACAAAAAGGTATTGAGTTTCTTTTTCAGGATACGGTATTCATCCAGATTCTTGGGTATAAAATTAAGTCTCTACATGACCAAATCTTAGAAGATAATTCTTCATTTATAAGGGATTGTTCTGATTGAGAAATTTCAGCTCATGTTTGCTGATCTGTTCTATTCATTGTACCTTACAGATGGTTTCATTATAGAGCCATATCTCAGCACACCAAATAATTCTGATACATAGGCTACAGTATCCCCATCATGTTCCCAGGTGGTGTCGGCAGAGGCAGCATTCAACTCAATAGGAATCAATAAACCACATTCAGTATTCAATACATAAATGTAATACTTTTCACTCTTCACCTAAACTCTCACGACAACAAATCTATCCCCAAATTTCCAAGCTTATATCCCCTTCGCATGATGCAGTTATTATGATCCTTCAAAATTTACTCTTCTGAACAAAGAGAAGGCAATTCATCATGGAAAGGACCGAGACTCCCCAATAGGAGACAGTTGTGACATGTCTCCGATTCACTTTGGCTACTATTTGACGAGAAATTTTTTATTTTGTATGGCTTGATGCAACAAATATAATGTATACTGAACCAGGAAATGTCTATCTATGGATCTGTAATCTGATTACCACTCAGTGGCAATCACGTGCGCTGTAGCGCCAAAGTTGAGGGAGACCTAGTAATGCAGAATCGAAGGGGAAACTGGAGGGTTTGAGCAAAGTAGTTTTGCGAGAAGAATGATGCCAAATCTTTCATCATCGGATATTTTCCTGGTTAGCGAGCGCATTTTCAAGAATCGAAGAGCAGGTGACGAAAACAAAGGCATATCCGACCGGAAGGGGGGGCATAACCTTTCTCAGGGGATAGATCTCCACGGAAAGGAATTCAAGGGGGTAAGCAAGAATGAGAGATCAAGGAGAACGACAGTGGCAACTGGAAGAAACTAACCATAGCTGGCGAAAGTCAGGATTCAGCGAGGGCGGGAGAGAAGGGGAAGAAGGCGAGCGGCGCCCATTCTCCTTCTGCTTCTCCTTCTGCTGCTGGTGTTGGTGCTGCTCCTGCTTCTGCTCCTGCTTCTGCTTGCCACGAGTTCTTGATCGTCTGTCTACAAAGACAAGATACGTGATGATACATACACTTATTGCATACTTGCATTTACTTAACTCAAACGGTGAGCTTTTAGTGTGTTCCGGCTCAAGTTTTAGGTTTAGGGTAAGGGTTTAGGGTTAGGGTTATGGTTAGGGTTAGGGTTAGGGCTAGGGGTTAGGGTTACTGTTTAGGATTGTTTAGGGTTAGGGTTTAGGATTAGGAGGGCTAGGGTTTAGGGTTTTTCGCAGTCGAGCTCTTGCAATAGCTGAATTTATGAATGCATGCGTCATGGTTCTGTTGACTTGTGCTTGTGATAAAATGTTGCCGATATCAAGTCGGGGTTGCGGCTTTAATTCGGACGTCGCTTATTTGTGTCGAACGTTTCTCGCGCTTTAATCTGCCCTGTTTCCGATCTTGAGTACGAATCGAGCTCAGTGCAACGACTTGTTTCCACCCTCAGATTTTCCTCTTCTTATTCTTGTGCTCTTTGTTTCTGTTGCTCCCTCGCAAAGTTGGCATCTTATAGCGGTTGGAGGCTCAAAGCTCCCTTCTGAATCTGCCAAACATTGTCCACTTGGATTGTTGTTGTGAACATGTTTTGGTAGATTTCCTTTTGCAGAGCTTGAGTGAGCATGACCTTGTAGTCATTTATTGAACTGGCTCAATAGTTTGGACGGACACTAGCTAGCTCAAGCCAAGTCGAGTGAAAGTGACGTAAATGAGGCTGCCAAGGATTTGCCTCAAGACCTTTGGTGGGAGCAATGTCCTTGTCAAGATGCTAAATCATCATTCGTTCGCGAAAGGTGACAAACAATTAGAAAGCAAGAGAGCTCATAATAGTTGATCACCAATGAAGAATCTGTAGTAGTCCGAAAGCTCGGTCTTCATGAGCATGAGATAATTAAAGGAGCTTCGATTTACACGCAAAGCTGCCGCGAATTTCCGAATAAAGTCTATGAACCCCTCCCAAGAAGCTAATCGAATCATGGGGTTTTGTAAATAAACCAATTGATCAATCAGGTTGATAATTTAGGTAATGAATTAAATTATGGGGGATTGTTGTAATCAAGCTAGTTGAGCAGGCTAATTAGCTAATGAAATTAATTTACGGGGGATCATTGACGTTGTAAGTAAAAGTCTAATTGATCAGGGCAAGCAATGTGACCGGAGAACAAATCTATTAAAAGAGGGGAATGATTTGAAAGGGTGCAAGCTGGAAGGCGATTGATTGGATCGATTCATCATCATCATCATCAGGTATATATGATTTGGGTCCTGCAGCTTACTAAGAGTTAGCGAACAGTCAAATCAAGGC
>JBBBWG010030143.1:17509-50151 GCA_037176905.1 Azolla pinnata | reverse complement strand
CCACCTCTCTCTCTCTCTCTCTCTCTCTCTCTCTCTCTCTCTCTCTCTCTCTCTCTCTCTCTCTCTCTCTCTCTCTCAAGCTATGTCGATTCGAGATGCTCACGGATGATTGTGTGGAGAGCGAGACAGAATGGAGCTTGCATGCGGTGCTGACGGGGTTGATCCATTGCCGTGTGGGCTTCCTCCTCGGTTTCAGGATCTGGCGCAGGGCGGGGAAAGGCGCCGCGCTGCTGCTCATTTGGAGACCTCGCAGCCTCGACTTGTCTGTCTGAGAAAACAGAGAAGTGAAACGGATCCGAGAAAATCAAGAGCGTGAAGGAATTCCACGGCAAGTTTCCGGCTTCCTCGTGTCGGCGAACAATTTTCCGGATTTCTTCGGCAGGGCCCAATCAGTCATGTTCGTCGCAGTGCCCGTGATGTATGTAATTAGCAATGCGAATTCAAGCCCATGATTCGGCTTTGCGAATCGCCCATGTCTTTGTTCAATCCATTATCTGGCTCGAAAAGTCGTCAGCTCTACCGCAACTAGATATTCCTGCTCGAACCACTCTAGCATCGATTGAACCTCACAGTAGCACAAGCAGTAAAACCGGTTTAGGGTTAGGATTTGGAGCTTAGGGTCTAGATTTAGGGTTTATGGGTTAGGGTTTAGGGTTTAGGGTTAGGGGTTTAGGGTTTAGAGTTTTGGTTCAGGTTTGGGGTTTAGGGCTAGGGGTTTAGGGTTTAGAGTTTTGGTTCAGGTTTGGGGTTTAGGGTTAGGGATTTAGGGTTAGGGGTTTACGGTTAGGGGTTTAGGGTTTAGAGTTTTGGTTCAGATTTGGGGTTTAGGGTTAGGGATTTAGGGTTAGGGGTTTACGGTTAGGGGTTTAGGGTTTAGAGTTTTGGTTCAGATTTGGGGTTTAGGGTTAGGTGTTTAGGGTTAGGGGTTTAGGGTTAGGGGTTTAGGGTTCAGGGTTCAGAGTTTTGGTTTGGGTTTGGAGTTTAGGGTTTAGAGTTTTGGTTTGGGTTTGGGGTTTGAGGTTTAGGGTTTAGTTTAGGGTTTTATGGTTTAGGTTTAGGGGTTTCGGGGGTTATGTTTTAGGGGTTTAGAGTTTAGGGTTTAGGGTTTTCAAAATCCGATTCCTTAAAATGATTCCAATCACACGATCATCACAGCTTTGCGTAATTTGCACATCACATTCATGGAGTAAAGCGGCAAGGCCCTCTCACATTGGCAAAAACTTATCGAATCGGTCCCAAATCAAAATCTTCCGACAAAACTGATGCCCCAAAAAGTTAGAAATCATGTTAGAGTGAAACTTACATATTACAGCACTAATTATTGTTTGACTAACGAGATTAAATTAAGGAGCAAAAAGTAATCACCCATCTTATTACTAATCAGAAAGGAGAATGTAGTACTTGGATAACATTGGGAGAAGCGTAATTTGGTAGCAATTAATCGCAAGGATTTGCACAATGCATGAGTAATTAGTGATGGTATACTACTAATTAAGTAAAGAAAATACATAGATAGAGAAGATCACTAATTAACTCCTGCACCAAAGCATAAATTAGGGCATCAATTTGCAACACCATATCGAGCTGAATTCTGTATCACAGCAATTTGTTGAAGCAATTTGATGAGTTTCAATGATCTAAAATATTTGCAGATAGTTCCAGTTACACATGCAGAGTTACATAGTTGCCAAAAGCCCACTGTGCAACAAATATTTAGAGAAACAGCTCCAAATTAGTACCTAACCAACAGAAGCATAAAAACCATTTTTTCTTGTAAACATTTATTGCATAGTTTTTCACAAGTCATCAACTATATTCAAACCTCCCCTTTTGGAGGATGATGATCAAGCAAAAGCTTGAGGTGTGGCTCTGAATATAGCAAAAAAAAACAGAGAGAGAAAGAGAGAAGAGAAAAGAATAACAAGGTGACTTCAACTCACCACCTCCGAAAATATATGGAAATGGTCACGAAATCTATACAATGTATCAGTCATTTCAATCTTGGGCCGATCGTATTGCACGCAATTCCCATCCGCCTTCACCATCCACCAGATTCAATTCCAGCAAATGGAAGGGAATGAGTGCAGGCCTCTGCACAGCAAAGAGCATCGCCAACCAGTTAGGTTTAGGATCATAAAGATTGCTTGATCAAGTTGCAAGCATATAATTAAAACATAGCTCCAGAGTTCTTTGTTTTCACCTGGGAAATGGTAACCACAGTTATACCCCTTGCAGTCGCCAGCTTGTAAAGATGCTCTTCTACATCCACGCTTGTTGCACTTCAATTTGGAACACGTAAGTTACTTGCATTTTACTTACACGTATACACAGATAATAAAAACAAAGCTGAAGAAAAAGTAGTGCAAAGGCCAGAGAGACACGTACTTTGTGCATTCATCTAAGATACCGTACTTGGGCTGGTGGAAAAATAGACGAGCCTGCACATAGTCAACATAAATATCAGCACATAGTACTTGATGACACATTTGAAACTTGAGTCTAAACAATAACATCTCAGGACCAGAGTATATCAAGGTATGTATGTACGTGTGTATGTATATATGTCTCCTGCGTCTGTATGTCTGAATGTCTGTGTGTATGTATGTATGTATGTAAATGTAAGCAAGTATGTTTGTATGTTTCTATACTACCAAACATGAGTCCTCAGTCCATTGAAAGATACCCACCATGCCAAATCTTTGTTGTTCGCCTAGGGAAAGCATGTCCTCCCAGTTTGCGACTGTATCCCATCCTCCCTCTCGCTCAAGCAAATAAACAAGCCGAACATCCTGCAAAGTTGTTAGCAATTTTCGATCAAGGAGACGTAATGCTTGATCTCGATCTCCTGTCAAAGATCATAAATAGGATGAACACCAGCAATTATAGTGTTGTAGAACTTGGTATCAGAAGAAAATGGAAAACCTTCATTGTGAGCTCGACACATTTTTGAAATTGCATCTTCTAGAGTCAAGGGATATATAATTTGATCCCGAAGTGTCCCTAGTGCAGTATAAGGCTGTTGCGGTACATAGAAAATATCCTGGCTTCGCCCCATTGTGTACTGATTATCTGCTATGGGTTTTGCAATTCGACCACTTGCAATTGGCCATAATCCACCAAGGACTCGGAATAAAGAACTCTTCCCTGCACCATTTGGCCCTAAACATAGACATTGGATTTTTTTTTCATTCTTATCTATCAGATTGGTAAGTAAAACAATAGTAAAATCTGGTAAAAAAGAAGCCTGATGATCACCTGTTACTAACAAACTTCTACCAGGTGAAACATCAAAACTCAATTTCCTCGCTAGCAGCTTTTGTGCAGGTGTTACAATGTCAACCTCAGAGAAGGCAATAACATTACTGTTCTCCACATTGGTTAGATCCTCTGACTCTGCAAAAATGTAACATATTACAAATGTGTCAAAGTTAGCACATGTCTGTTTAGATCAAGTTAGCATGGATATAAAGAAGTAAACTACAACATCAGAGCGATCTAAGATCTTCATGGTGCATGTGAATAATTTCTTAGATTAAGAATATCCAGGTAGCTTTAAGAATATCAACGATTCAACTTCTTACACACAATTCATTCACAAACAGAGCCAAAAATAAAAGAATCAACAGTCTGCGCAAGTAGGGATATGTCTTTGCTCTTCCATTTTCTGTCCAAGAACTACTAGTATTGACATATCTTTGATGGTGTCAATGGTCTAAATATACAAGCATGACTCTTCAGCGTACAAAACTGCACATTCTACCTCTCTGAGCCGCATGAAGAAGCTCATCCAGCTCCGATATTCTGGATATGCCACCTGAAAGTTCAAGGAACTTCCGATACAGCTCTAAAAGATCCCCAAAAGCCAAAAAGCTCTGTGATACAACAGAAGCTAAGAATCGCAATGCATGTGCCAACTCCCCTGAAAATATTCCACATTAATAAATTCTAGGTTAATATACTGTATACATGTATGATCAATTCGGTCTGGAAATTTTCAATATTTTTTTTCAACCTTGAACTGATATAGAAGCACGATTCCCTTGATGTTCCATTGCATATAAAAGGCTCAATCCCCATGTGACGTTGTGAGGAAGTTGCTTTGTAATGAACTCATCAGCAATTCCAAATATCCACCTCCTTCTCAGGAGCTTCTTAGAATGCTCAAGTAAGGCAGTAAATCGTGCTTCAATCATCTGCATTTCAGATGGTTTTAGTTATTTTAGCTGATAACTATTACACACATCAATTAAATGTAAAAAAGGGATCTTACTGCTTGTTCGCGAGAACCTCCCCCAAAAAATGCAACAGACTCAGCATGTGAATGTAACCTTGAATGCATGTACCTTGATATAGCACAGCAAGATTTTCATCTCAGGTCCCTGGCCTCACACGAATCCCACAATTAACCTTATCAAATAACATAAATATACCGGAATAATCCTTCAAGTTGTTGTTCTTGGCTTGTCAAAGCCCCGAAATTCGGTGTAATGGAACGCAAAAAACCCAGACCAAGAAGCATGTATGCATAGAGAATCGCAACTCCCCTCCCTCCTGTTAACAGTTTCATTCTCCAAGTGAACCTGTAAAATAAAACATGAAGATCAGAAAAATTATAGGAGGTCGCAATTGTGACAGTAAAATAGTCCACCTAATGAAGGGGCCATCAAGTTTCACCATATTGTGGACGATAGTAACAATGTCCATGTGCTCAACTATGCCCAATGGCTCTTTGCGTTCTCCACGTTTTCATTGGCCTGGAGCCAATGAAAAATCACCCCTCAGTTTTTCTTCCAAAGTCAATTAGTAGGGAAACTGGTGTGACATTTCTGACTTTTATGCCTAAATCACCTGAATCCACATCTCTGTTTCATCGCATTGCATGAAATGACTTCATGAGCATTTCCACTTATAAGTTTTTTTTATTTGTCTTATGTCGACTTGCACTGACTAAATCGGAGGGGTCACCTTTGAGCTATAGTTGGATTGCAGTTTTCTGTCTTCCCCTTTGACCTTGAGGTGATCCCTGATTTAACGTTTTCTGTCAAGCTTTACTGCCCAGTTTTCTCAATAGCAACCTAACCTTTTTAAAAGCCTCATTCTTTTATTGCTCCCTAACATAGCACTCATCTTTTCACCTGATGCTAGTATATTTTACCAGGCTAGGTCTAACAAAACTTCCACGTGGCTTTGAAATCGGGCACTATTGTCTAACTGAGAAACAGTAACGCACAGAGAGAGAGAGAGAGAGCGTTGCTTATGACTAGGAAACTAAGAAATCCTAACAATTGTGTTTATGCGGGCTAACACAATTGATAGGAATCCTATTCTAGCAATGACTGAGAAAACAGAGTTGAATACACCCATTGTCAAAATATGATTATACTGACTCACCAAAGAATATCCACCGATGGTTTCACCATGCCTGTAACAAGACCTGATATATCTGCCCCAAGCTTTTCCACATCTTGTGTTACTCGCTGATCTCCATCAACTTTGTTCTCCGATAAATGAAAAACCTGTTAAAGAGAACATTGTCTAAGCCTAAAATAAAAATTATCCCAAGAAAATAACATGCTTGGATATGGATAATACTTTGTAAAAGGCATTGTTGCTGAAGTACAGACTTGAAAGATGTTCTGTCAGTCTCTTACGCCATCCAAGGGACAACAGTGCTGTTAAGTACCTGCACTTCAAGTGTATCAAGGGTACACACTGACACCTTGCATTCAAGTTGTACTGGGTCCAAAATTTAAGACATGCAATGATAATGAAAGATCCTAGTCCAGCGCCAAAGAGATGAACAAACAATTCCACTGAGCACATGTAATATTTGGTAGAATGATGGTAATATTTGTCCAACTAAGCACATGTAAACACTTCAAACGACCTAAATACTAATGCTGCACTGCATCTGATTAGTGATCGCACATTTACGTTTGATGCTGCCATCAACTCAGCTCAGATAATGGCACACTCATTCAGTTTGTTCTGCTGGTGAGGGCTTGAGTCTAATGATGGTAATATTCGTCCATTAAGCACATGTAACACTTCAAACTACCTAAATACTAATACTGCACTGTATCTTATTAGTGCTAGCACAATTACATTTGATGCTGCCATCAACTCAGCTCAGGTAATGGCATAATGCTTACCTAATCATGGAATGTAATCCCAGTAATCTTGCTACTCTTTTCACAGGGAAGCCATCGACCATAAAATACTGTGCATTTGGCAATATGCTGTAGGTGACCAATATCATAATCCTTATGACCAATACAATCTGCTTCCAGGACATTACCCTGTTTCTCAGGTCCACCTTGCCTCCGCTTACACTTATATTCATGCTCCAATTCATGCCCCAATTTCGTGGACAATAGAGTACCAGGTAAACAGTGTGTGCAACAATAGTTGTGCCACTGAGCATGTTCACTTTACAAAAGTCCCTAGAATCATATCCCTTGCTCAATCTATCCCCAGTTGCCCTCCCCCATTGAACTTAGAACCCATAAAAGTGAGTACAAATAAATGTATGAGGTCTAAATCTCCTCTATCTCATAGCTAAAGAGGTGTTTAGTGTGTAATCTCAATCATAACAGAAACATTGTAATGCACCATGATAGTGCTGAAGTTTTTCTTGTGAACCTGATACAAGCACAAGGTCATCACCAACTAATAGAGTGGAAATCACTCAGTCACACAACCGCCTCCAGTTGGCCCACTAGTGGAATATATTGATCTTTATTAAGTACAGAAAACCTCCTTTTTGCTGACCTCCTTATCACGTTCTCATAATACAACATACTCTAAATACATAATATATAATTATCTCAAACAAAGCACACCTCAAGGATGGTGCAACAACTGCAGATGCTGCACTCTGAAGCACGCTTATGCCAGTTAAACGAATGAAGGCTGCTTTATCTTGCTCAAGTACATGCTTGACACTTGTTCCTGGTCATGACCGTAGTTCTGCTTCAAAACATCATTGTAAAGTGCATGAACATATTAATAAAGAAGTTTTAACTCACCATTCAAGTGTGCAATTCGATCAGAAATCCAAGTCCTTGCAATTACAAGCAAGGCAACAGACAGTAATTGCCCACCTTGTCTACCGTACAAGCTTGGAACCTGGAAATTATTAATGTATCATGTTCCAATCCGAGTAGTAGATCATACACTCTAAGTGATCATTGAATGTCAATGACAAAGAAAAACCATCATTTTCCAGAGAATGCTGCAGGTCTTCAAAACCCAGAAAGGTGCGATTAAATAATAACTCTCCACATGCATGGAAGTTATGCAAGCATACCAATATTTTTGATAAAGTTGCCACTCTAATGGGCATACTCTGAACTTCGCCTTTCAACCTTGGAACCCGAGGGATAGGGGCAGCAACAGACATTGGAGGAGACCTAGCAAGAATCCCTGCTATGTATGATTCCGCTGTTTGAGATGTATAGTATGGATCATCCTAGCAGATTTCCAGAAGGGTTACTCATTTATATGTTAACATCGGCATAAAAACTATTCTCAAAGATGGCCTTCCAATTTTTGTAATTTTATTCCAATAAAAAGGAGCAGTAAAAAGGTAAACTTGTATACTTCTTTTGGTGTCACGAAGACTCTCTTCACTGCTAGTGCATCATTTTGACGGTCAGAAATAACTATTGCATTCACATGATCTTGCTGCGAAGCTCCACTGGTGCTGCACCAAATTTTGTATCAGTGAAGCAAGTAAAAGTACAAATGCATTACAAATGAAAATGTTCAGTAAATACCCCTTGTAATAGACAGTTGAAGACCCCTCTCCATCCAAAGATAAGACAATGTCATGAAATGCAACCAGGGCAGGTCTGTGAGATATCGTTATACAAGATGTGCCCATTGCTCGCACCTTGGCACAAAACCTTTCTTCCATATCCGTAGTGACGGCACTTGTGCATTCATCAAGAATAGCAAAAGCAGGCTTATGGTAGAACAATCTAGCCATGCCTAATCTCTGCTGCTCACCAAGGGACAATTCATCCCCCCAATTGACTTCAGTTTCTACTGGGTACCGATCCAGAAGATACTCTAGGTCAACCTGCAAATAGCACAAAAAGTTTATTGGCAATATATCATGACCTTAAACCATCAAACTGATGACATTCAGCGTATAATTCATACATTTCTCAAAAGCTCCCGCATTCCTTGTTCGGTGAGTCTTTCCGTCTCCTCATTCGCTGTAAGAGGATAGATGAGTTGATCTCGTAACGTGCCAACGGCAGTGTAAGGCCTTTGTGGCACATAAAAAATCTCTTTATTCAATGAGGATCCAACTCCAGGCTTTGCAATACAACCAGCAACTAGTGGCCACAATCCACCAAGCACACGGAACAAAGAACTTTTTCCACTTCCATTCGGACCTGTAACATAGCCCATGTTTATAAGAAAGAATGCTCACTCAAAGAAAATCTGAACTCAATAGCATTCATCAAAACCTACCAGTGATTAGTAAATTTGATCCAGGTTGTATCTTAAGTGTGAGATTTTCAACTAAAGTGTTTCCAGTTGGAGTAACTACCTGCACATAAACACCACTGAATGAACACATACATCAAACATGAGTATACAGCTTCTTACTTGCACAGCACAAAGCAGATATTGGCACTGCAGCACCGGATCTAAACTTGCTAATTACTAACGATTATTAACAACTTCATGCTAGATATTTGAAGTATTGAGTAAAAGAGGATAGATTCCTGGGGTAAAAGACAAGCCTTTCTCTAATGAACTTGAATCCCAACTGTTATTTAAATAAAACCTTCTTTCTCAGGTGGCACCGATCCATATTAGTTAACACAGGCTTCCTACGAAGATAGATGGACTGAACTAAATCATTAGATGAGTAAATCTAAATACACATACGAGAATACAGACTATTAATTATGCATTGCCCCATATACCTTTACTCCCTTAAACTCAATATGATTCGCTTCAACAAAGTACCCAGCATTTTCATTATTTTGGCTAGCTTGAGTGCTTCCTGCTATCCTGATCTCTTTGGCAACAAGCATCAGCTCCCTAATCCGATCTGCATAACCGCTGCAACAGTTGATAATGTGAGCTTCTGCAACTAAAAACAGCTTTTCCAAGCTCATTAATAAGCAACAAACCTGATTCTATGCAACTTGCGTGAGCTGAAGGCTAAGGTCCCAAGGGCTTGAAATAAGGATATGATAACACTAGTATGATAGCGCATGTTACTCAACATTTCCGCTCGCCCAAATGTTGAATTATCTGGTCTTAGGTTTCCAGAAAAGAATGGCTCGATGATTAAAACAACTCCAACAGTGGCCCCAAGATACTTCAAAGTGAAGTCTTGAATTATGCCAAACCACCATTGTGTGTGCAATACATTGTTCAGATGCTTTGTCAGAGCCCAAAATCGCTGAGTAACAATCGAAGACTCTCTATCTTGACCTCCATAGAATGCAATGCTTTCAGAATGTGCTCGAAGCCTTGCATGTACTTGTCTATAATCTCCTTCTAATTGTTGTTCTTTAGCCATTAATTTTCCAAATGGGGGAGAAACACTCCCAGTGACAAAGCCAGCACCAAGCACATAAACCTGATAATATGATGTTAGATCGTAAGGGCATATTAACAAGAGCTTTTATTAAGTTGTTCAATGAATACGTAGATGAGGAAATCGGAGAAGCTGTGATACCAAAATCCACACTGCATACTTGGGACTTGCATATGAACACAGTCGCCAAGTGTAGAGTATCCCATCAAAGAACGCTGTCAGGTTTTCCTGAATGACCTCACTAAGCTCAGATGAGAACTTAGGTATATCACTAGCAATCCTCTGTTCTGGATTAGTTATCCTTCTATCTACATGTGACATCTTGTAGAAAGTCATGTTCTGGAAAGACAAGAATAGATTTCAGAAGTCAAGTATCATGATTAACAAAAACCTGCAAACCTCATGTATGATCCAAGTAAAACCTTGAAATAATCAGAGTGAATACGGTCTGTCAAGATTTTCCGAAACTGCAGGCTAAGTGTTCCAGTAATAAACTTTGTTGTAGAAAATAAAGCAGACTGAACCAAACAAAGGAATAAATTCTCAATAATCAACCGAGTAAATATTGAAGGTCGTTTTAGAAATGCAGCCTTGAAGAGGAAACCTTGAACTCTTGCCAGCCTATTACTCAAAGCTGTACGTAATGCCTGTAAAACACAAATTTTGGATCTCATAATTCACACAAATGTAGTTGTCAAGAGGACAAGGCGCTTATACAGTAAAACAGCACTGGGCAAAAACGTTGCAGATTTTCCTTTGTACAGGTCTTGTCATTTGTGGAAGAAAAAGAACTACAATGGTTGCACTCAGTTCTTAGAATTACATCAACAAGAATGTTGTGAAAGTAAACAATAATGGGATGAAGTAGTCATATGTTTCCATCAAAAAACTTTCTTGTGATACTCCTTCACCATTTTTTGTGAGCATATCTTTTATCTTTCTGTTCCAAAATAAAACATAAATTGAACACATGAGAACAGGAGAGGACACATTCTCTCCCAACCCTTGTTCATCAAGGTAATGAATGAGATCAGAGTGAAGTAACACTCGATATTGTAAAAGGCTCATCATTTTGATTTGTGATTTCCGGTACAGTGAAAGGACAAGAACTTAAGATTTCATTGATTCTTGCTGCTTTGCCTTTTCCTAGATAAGAAGCAGAAATTTGTTCATTTGGTGCATGGGGAACATTCTACCATGCATTATTGTGCTCAAAAACAATGTGAAATAAGAAAGGTCCATATCAAGACCAGAACCAAACCCACATGTGTGTATGTCTCGACACAAAATCAAGGCTACTAATTCTCTGACATACCCCATCGGGCAATAGGAATTCAACAACTGGCCACAGTTAATTTTAGTTCTATAAAGATCGACCATACAACATAGAACCAGAAAACCCAAAAACTACCATGGATCTTGAATTTCAGTTCAATAAATTATCAATAAAGATGTAATAGTTCTGTGAGTCTAGTTCTCTTTTGAGATGATCAAACATACAATACAAAGAATGACAACGATCATGGTAAAGTCATCTAAAAAAAGGTTTTTGGCGCTTTCAAAGGAGAAGCCATACCACATATACAGAGAAAACCAATAAAGCAAACAATCCAACTATTATCATTTCAAAAGAAAATACCGCTATGGCTGCTAAAGCAAGCAAAGTTCTCATCCCTTTCGTTCCCATCTGCGCGATCAATAAGCTCGCAAGTGCATTCAAAGACTTCATCCCTGATCTTTTACTCTTCCTTCCACTGGAGCTTCTTCCGTCACTAACCACTTTCTGTGATGAGGAACCATTTTCACTTGCTTTCGAAGAAACCAAAGATGGCGATGAAAATCTCGGTTTCTTCCTATTGAAAGAAGAATGCAAATATGCTAGACCACCTCCAGCTACTAATATGGAGGCAGCCACGACCATCGCCTTCCTGCTCTCGTTACAACAGTAAACAGAAAAAAAAAAAGGAAAAACATACACAGAATCAAGACGATGGAACAATTCAGCTAGAACAGCCGATAAAATCATCGAAATGCCTTCTTTCCCCGGTCCCTTTCCCTCCTCTCGTATGTTCCGATACCTCTTGGGGTTGGCCGCAACTCTCTCCATGATGACGAGTTCGAGTCCTCCGGCGGAATCAAGCGGCTGCTTCGATCTGCAGAGGGCGGGGGGCGGTTCGGGCTTCCTTTCCCATGTGATGGAGGCAGCAACTCCGTCTTGAAATCGAGAGGAAGATCTGGTGGGGCGAATTCCTGTAGCTCGGGAAGGGGATAGACAGTTCCCTGCGGGTTTCTGAGATTGTTTATTTCCGTAGAAAAGAGACGAAGAAAAGCGAGCATTACATCATTAATGAGAAAGCCGGAGGGCGTGTCCTTCGAATTAAGTCCATTCACACCAGACTTTTTTCTTTTCTTCTGGGCTTGCTTTCTTTCTCTGCTTGCTCCAGATCTGGCAAAATGGGCAAAAACTCCAGAAGTTTCTTCTGATTGTTGAGGGGATTGGTGATTTTCTAGTACCTAAATCCTAGGCCAATGATGATCATGGCCAGATTGATCGATCGATCGATTGATCGATCGATCGATATAGTGGCTCATTCGCTAGCTGTTCCTGATCATGGCTACGATCTGTTGTTTCCCTTGGTCGGAACATTCAGCTCGTATATATCGGCAGGGGTAAGCAGTCAAGGGATACAGAGCATGTTCTGATCATGTTAAAAGGCAAAAGGAATTGAGCCCTCGAGAGCGTTCTGATCGAGCCACCTTTATGCAAGTCGACGAAGGCGAAAATAACTGCTCGAAGACAACTAGCGATTGAATGAATGCTTGTTTGTGGGACTCGGGCTTGTGAATGTGACGAGTACTGAATTGCTGTCGGACGCAGACGTTTCGAGCTGCCCGTTTTTTTACAGCCCGATCTGATGATAGCAGCGAGATGGAAACATGGATGAATTGGAACCGTGGATGAATCGATGCGTAAACGATAGAAAGGAGGCGAGTTTTTTCCATGGACATCAACGAGTGAACAAACATTCAAGCGTGGCCCTTCCTAGTGCGACTGATGTATGCCTTCTCTAAATTTAGACGCAAAAATGATGTCGACATCTCGCATACATACGTATCAGAATGCATGCTAGAACGCCCCAAAAACCTTTGTCCTTCTCATCCTCCAGAAGAGAGCCCAAATCTGGAGATGTTGTGACAAGGATCAAAAGCATGATTTTTTTATACCAAGATGCGTGCTTATACTGAGGTTTAACGGTTAGAGGTTAACTACAAAAGCCTATCGAATCCAGTATCCATCTTTATCGGAACATCGATTATTTGGAGCTTCAGTCAAGCTCTAGAGCATCAAGCAGACAAGATTGCCAGATAACCAGAATCGATGTACAACGTGCGTATCGTTGCAGTGATGATGACTCATTGCTATCTGGCAGACGCGACGTGTCAGTGTGTTTCGCAAGAGCTTGTATTCTGATCAAACTTCTTGCGTTTGCTCTATTTTGCCAATGACCAGTAATTGCGCCTGGTCTTTTTGGGGTCATAAATATTCATTCTGTTATAGACATTCGGGAAACTATATTATCATGTACCATCAGAACCTGCATGATTTTCTCTTCTAGCAAGCTCCATCCTTTCGTTTCAACTGTGTTGTGTGTCCAATTGTCTTAACAAGCACACATATCAAGTTTTGAGACTCGGAGAAAGCGAATCTGGGGAGCAGTTTCATAATGTTTTGGTAGTCTCGTGTTGCATTTGGCAGCTCAAGACTGAGCGAAATCTTCTTCTCATTCTTCTTCTTCTTAAGGCGCAATAATATGCATGTAGAGAGTGATATGCTTTGATGCTGCGGTCTCAGTGTAATGTTTCTCCAGGCCAATTTTGGGTCAAATCGTCTTAAAAAGCACGCATATCATGTTCCAACGCTTGGAGAAATTGAAATCTGGCGAGCAATTTGACAATGTTTGGGCAATTTCCCACTGCATTCAGCACCTCCAGGGCCCAAGAGAATTTTTCATCATCATTGTCTTCTTCTTCTTCTTCAGGCGTGATGACAATGTGGGCGCGGTCTCGGTGCCATGTTTCTCCAGGCCAATCCACCCACGACCTCGGCTGTTGCTGCTCGATCCGAACAGAAAAAACGAAGTTTTTCAGTCGGTGGTGTTGGGAATCATCCTCTGATAGATTAGCGTTGTCCCCACCAGCAACTGTTCTTCCAGACCGTTGTTGGGCTAAATCTCCTTGCATTTTTCCTTCTGTTCCAGAACAACAACTGATTGGGCTACTAAATCTCCTTGTGTTTTTCCTTCTATTCTAGAAGAACATTTGATTGGGCTACTAAATCTCCTTGTGTTTTTCCTTCTGTTCCACAAGAACATCTAATTGGGCTACTAAATCTCCTTGTGTTTTTCCGTCTGTTCCACAAGAACATCTGATTGGGCTACTAAATCTCCTTGTGTTTTTCCTTCTGTTCCACAAGAACATTTGATTGGGCTACTAAATCTCCTTGTGTTTTTCCTTCTGTTCCACAAGAACATCTGATTGGGCTACTAAATCTCCTTGTGTTTTTCCTTCTATTCCACAAGAACATCTGATCGGGCTACTAAATCTCCTTGTGTTTTTCCTTGTGTTCCAGAACAACTGAATTTGGACCAAGATAAGTGAAATTTATGTATTGTAAAATGTTCATGTCAGAAAATATCTGCAGCCCAAGAGCTCCATCTCCATCTCCATCTCCATCTCCATCTCCAGGAGAAATGGCACACTGCAGAAACCCTGATTCCTGTTGCTTCCGCCATCGCCATCCGTGCTCCCGCCGTCCCTGATCCTGCTCAGAAGCTCGCCCTCCCATGGACACCTGCCTTCCTGTCTGCTCCCCCGCCTCACAAGCAGTGGAATCGCATCGGGGAGGAGGCTCCCAATCCCAAGCTCAAGCCGCCATCGCTCCTGACCCCGCCCTTCTTCTCAAAGGCTCCATCAAAGCTTGCGCTGCACGGAGGGACCTCCCCGCCGGCAGAGCTGCACATGCGGAGGCCATCGCGTCAGGCCTGTTCCGGAAGGATTTGCACCTCACCACTTCCTTGATCGGGATGTATGCGAGATGCGGCGAATTCGAGAGAGCGCGGGAAGTGTTCCGACAGCTCGTCCCCGCCCGAGATGTGGTCGCATGGAATGCCATGATCTCTTCGTATGCTCATCACAAGGGCCTCGAGACCGAAGCTCTATCCCTCTTCTCGTGCATGCGGCAGCACGAGGGCATCTCACCAAATGTGGTCACATTCTCGTGCGTTTTGAAGGCCTGTGGATCTGTCGGCTCAGTTGGCCTTGGCGAAGAGATACACGATGTTGTCGAGCAGAGGGGGTTCCTGGACCATGATGTGGTTCTTGGCACCTCGTTGGTGGATATGTATGCCAAATGTGGATTCCTCGACAAAGCTCGGAAAGTCTTCGATCGCCTTCCGGTTCGCAATGTGGTCACTTGGAATGCTCTGATCGCTGGCTATGCAAACTCCGGTTGTGGCAAAGAAGCCGTGGATTGTTTCAACGAGATGCGAGAAGAAGCCGGTGTGTTCCCGAACGAGGTCACGTTTGCTTGCCTTCTGAAAGCGTGTGGAAGCAAAGGAGATGCCGAGATGGGAGAAGAGATACATGCAGAGATAAGCAAGAGGGGTTTGCTTACGAACAATATTGTTCTCGGCAATTCGCTGCTCGACATGTATGTCAAATGTGGTAGGCTTGCAAAAGCGAAGGAAGCATTCGATGCGCTCCAGAGAAGGGATGTGGTCACCTGGACCACATTGCTGCGTGGATATACCCAGCATGGATGGGATGATGAAGCTTTGGATTGCTATACGAGGATGCAAGATGAAGGTGTCCATCCCGATGCAGTCACGTTTTGCTGCATCCTAAAGTCTTGTGGCAACAAAGGACTCATCAAGCAAGGCGAGGAAATACATGCCGAGATCCAGAGGCAAGGGTTATTGTCAATCGAAGATGTCATGCTCCACACAGCACTGGTCTACATGTATGCCAAGTGTGGATCTCTCGTAAAAGCACTGGAAGTGTTCGATGCGATTCCGACACCGGATGCCATTGCCTGGAATGCGCTCATCGCCGGGTACACACAGAACAGGCGTAGCGATGAAGCTTTGGATTGTTTCCGACAAATGCAGTATAAGCACCTTCCCTTGAGCCCCGCCACCTTTGCTTCGGCTTTGAGTGCTAGTGGGCAAATAGGGTCAGCCGAACAAGGGCGAGAGATACATGCTGAGATCGTTATGAGAGGTTTATTGGAAGATAATGTTGCGCTCGGTAATGCATTGGTGGACATGTATGCGAAATGCGGGTTCCTTCCAAAGGCACAGGAGATGTTCACAGCCCTTCCGGAAAGGGATAGCCTCTCGTGGAATGCACTTATTGCTGGGTATACTCAGCTTGGTCATGTAAGGAAGGTTTTCCACGCATTCACTAAGATGATGGCGGATGGGATAGTTCCGAATGGTGTAACATTTGTTTTGTTGCTGACTGCATGTAGTTATGCAGGTCTAGTGGACGAGGGGCGAAAGTGCTTGGATGCCATGAAAGCCGACTATTCCTTGTCTCCAAATGTAGAGCATTACAGTAGCTTGGTTGATTTGTGGAGCCGAGCGGGATGCTTCGACAAGGCTATAGGTGTGATCAGCACCATTCCAAGTTCTGATGATCACCGAAGACTGTGGCAAGTCCTGCTCGGCTCATGCCGAAGGTGGGCTGATCTGAATGTGGCGAAATGGGTCTTTGAGCATTGGGTCGAGCTGGATCATGGCGATGCATCCGGATATGTTTGCATGAGTAACATGTTTGCAGATGCTTAGCATCGTGCACTGAACATGGAGGTCCATTCCAAATTTGTTCAGATCCATCCATTCACAGTTATACGAACCCAACGATGTGAAAAACTTGACTCCAAGGTGGAAGTCATTATTCAGTAACCTCGGGACTGATGGCTGATTCATCCACAAGAGTGAATGAAGTTCTTCTTATCGCAATCTGTTCAGATCCATTCACAGTTACAAGATTCCAAAAGATGGAACTCCACCCGGAGATGAACTCCGCGGCAACCTCATTCGCAGAGAGGGCCATCCCAGAAGAATGAACTGCAGCCTCCTGTATAGCGAGATGGGTCGGTCAGTCGGAGCGATCTTTCCTACTTGATCTGAGGACACTCCTACTATACCCGATGCGACTCATCAGGTATATACTAACGGGTGTTCCCCACATGCTTGAGGAACTCGATTTGTCCAAGGAGTGACAAGAGGTCCCTTCGAAAGTGGCTGCATTTTGTTGTATGTTCGGATGTAGAATGGAGGGGAGAAAACAGAGAGAGAGAGAGAGAGAGAGAGAGAAAGATCCGCGGGAAGAGCGAGAAATGTATGCGTTATTGGGGTTGTTTACGGCGGGTAGAGGCAGTTGCGGGAGTCGGCGATGCAGAGGAAGAGGCGTTCGTAGGAGGCGGCCATGCGGGTGGCGGTGAAGAGCTTGGAGGCACGTCGGAAGCAGAGCTGGCCCTTGCGGCGGAGGAGGCCGGAGGCATGGTGGCGGAGCACGAGGCGGAGGGCGTCGGTGAGGGAGGCGGGGGCAGAAGTGGGGGAGAAGGTGTAGCCAATGTCTTCATCATCATCAGCATCAGCATCAGCATCAGCATCAGCATCAGCATCAGCATCAGCATCATCGGCAGTGCTGCCGCCATAGCTGGTGATGCCATTGCCAATGCCATTGCCATTGCTGTTGCCAAAGATGCCCTTGCCCTTGCCATTGCTGTTGCCAATGATGATGCCCTTGCCCTTCTTGCTATTGCTGTTGCCAATGATGCCCTTGCCCTTGCCCTTGCCCTTTCCGCTGCCCTTGACGATGATGGACTTGGTGATGCTGGCGAAGCGCGTGGCGAGGAGCGGCTTGCCGCAGAGCATGGCCTCGAGCAGCGTGTGGTCGAGCCCTTGCGAGCGGAGCGTGGGGTTGACGAAGACGTCGATGGCGTTGTAGAAGGCGGCGAGGGCGGAGGGGGAGAGGGAGCCGAGGAGGAAGACGTTGGCGGGGGCGAGGCGCTGGAAGCGGGCGGCCCAGGGGCCATCGCCGGCGAGGAGGAGGCGGGTGCGGGGGGCCTCGGCGAGGATGGCGGAGAAGGCGTCGAAGAGCAGCGGGTAGCCCTTGTCTTTGACGAGCCTTCCAGCAGCGCCGAGGACAAGCTCTCGTTGTTGAGGCTGCTGTTGATGATGTGGGTGATTCCCTCCTCCTCCTCCTCCTCCTCCTCCTCCTCCTCCTATTGAACTATCACTATCACCGGATGGGCTCAATCCCAGGCTCGCTCGCAGCCTCGCGCCGGCCTCGGGATCCGGCTGGAACCGCAGCTCGTCCACCCCGTTGAGGATCGTGTGCACGTTGTCGGGCGCGATCTGGTAGATGCTCCGCAGCACGTCGGCGACGTAATCGCTGGTGGCGACGTGGTGCGCGTAGCTGGGGAAGAACCTGATCTCCTCGGCCACGCGCGCGGTGCGCTCCGCGAGCGACCTCTGCAGGTCCGCGGCCCGCGCCTCCCCCGGAGCCCGCGTCAGGTCGCGCACGATGTCCGAGTAGATGATCTCGTACGAGATCCCGTGCCACGAGACGACGGCGGCCTTGCCCACGATCCGCGCGCGATCGGGCGGCAGCGCCACGCTCTCGCTGTGCACTACATCGAACGGGCGGCTGGAGTTGAGGCCCACGAACTCCTCCCACGCCGCGTCGATGTCCATCTTCCCCGACCCGTCTGCCCTCGGGAAGAGGTGCAGGAAGAGCCCCTTCGCAGCCCATTCCCGGATCCCCGCCTCCGGGTCCGCCGCCGCTTCCCCCTTCTCCGCCATTGCCACCGTCGAGAAGACGTGGACCGTGTGGCCTTGCCCCGCGAGCTGCGTGTGCAGCAGCAGCGCGTGCCTCTCCAGCCCCCCCGGGCTCGATGTGGAGAAGGGCCACTTCTTCACGAACAGCGCGATGTTGAGCTTCCTCCACCGCCGCCCCCGCCGCCGCCGCCGCTGCTGCTGCTGGGCTTTTGCCCATCCCAAGCCCAGATGGTTCCACGCGAACTCCGCCGATCGCAGATCCCCGCGGAAGAAGACGAGATTCGGGCTCGATGATGCTGCTGCCCCCTCCCGAGCTGGAAAGCCCGGATTCATGTGGAACTGGCATGCTGCGAAGGCGGAGGAGGAGGAGGCCAAGAAGAGGCTGGAGTGGTCGTGCAGGTAGAAGAAGACGACGACGAGGGAAGCGGTGGTGGTGAGAGCGAGGAAGAACAGCAGCGTCGCTCTGACGGAGACCATGCGGAGCTCCCAAGCCGATCCTTGGGAACAGAGTGTTGTGCACAAACCAGAGCAGGGTTTTTTTCTTTGGACGACGGAGGAGAAGCTGTTTTGTGGTTTCCCCGGATTTTAGGGTTTCGGGGAGAGCAAGATTTTAGGGTTTGGCGAGGAATGTCAAGAACGTGGGCTGGCTGGCTGGCTGGCTGGCTGATCATGGATGGACACAAGAAGAAAGAAGGAAGAAGAAAAAGGAGAAGAAAGAAGAAGAAAGAAGAAGACAGAAGAAGAATTTCCACAAGCGTTCTTTGGAATTGCAGATATGGCCACACAAAAGCAGCAGAGTCGATGTCGTGCGTGAACCCACGTTTTAGGGGGCGCCGCGGCGCAGGTGATGGCCGATAAAGCTAGGCTTCGAATCTCACGGAGAGGGAAAGAGAGAAAAAGAACGACATGGTTTACATGCTTCTCAGGGATCAAGAAATCTGCCTCTTCTTGATCGAGAGGCTAGAGTTGTCGTCGTCGATCGTCGATGACTTCATCCATGCCCTCCCTCCTTAGATTCCTTGGCTACAAGCGTGACAAAAGCATTGCTCGATTCATCAAGTTGGCGATAATAACGACCCCACCGCCACCATCATGTCTTGCCTAAATGCAAGGTCATGATGAGGATGATTAGGTTGAGGTTGAGGATGAACAGATCATGCACTGAGTTATAATAATGCGTATACATGTTTATATGTATGTCTGCTTTTGGGCTTCTCGTGTCATCGCACGCTTGTACATCGGGCTGTTCATGTCTGCTGGTACAAGAACAGTGGCTTCTTGTTTTTTGGCTGTGGGCCATCAACGAGAAACATGGGATGGTCAGTAGGTTATATGGAGCCAAGAATGAAATGAAACTCATTTAGAGCCCAGAATGTGTTCATGGAATACTTCCCTCGGCACTTCGATTGGGTTTGCACTTCCAATGAAAAATCATCCAAGTCAAGAATGCAATTCGCTGCTGTCTTCCATGAGGATCTGCATCGCACGAACCGAAGCTTCCCAAGATACCACCTCGTCTATATAAAGAGCTTTCTCGCTCTCCTCTTAGTAGCAAGCGATGGCCCCTCAAAACTCGGTTCACTGTACATACCATTCGAGTCATTTCTAACTTACATTCTCTTTCCCATCACATACGACGGACCGTGGAAGCTTTTTTACTCTATATCGATCATTCCTCTACAGTGCCACCAATATGCCGACTCATGTCGTTCATCAACCCTTCCAATTTCCTCTATGATTCTTATCCTGTTAACATGTGGTTTTCCATTCATGGCTTCTTGCTATTTGATGAAAGCAGCAAAAAAACGCTCCTTCTAGTGACTCTAAGAGGAGGCGCCTTTTGTGCATCTCCTTAAAAGATTTGTGTATACCTAGCTCAAGCACCCGAAAATTTCGGAATACCTCTCACAACTTTGGACATGGATGGGCTTGCTACCATGGCCGACACTTTTCGATGAATGATCGTTCCAAACTCATTATAAATCTGTGGAAGCGCTCATGACCAAATTGCATGTCAGTCGAGAAAGATTAGCATAATCGAGATGAATCATGACATAAACTTGAATTTCAAGAAACATCAATTGTAGAGCCGATTACCCTCTTATCTACTCATTGGCAGTTCTTCTCTGCCGCTGTCATTTCCATTTCCATTTCCTACCACCACCACCTAAGAATGAGTACCATATGGGATGACACCTTCCTCTTGCATCAATTATGAAGAGGACTGTTTTGCCAGAATCAATAAATAAAAGGGTCATGATAATCTCACCTTAGCACTTTCTAGGTAAACAACCTCAAGACAGTGTTGGAGAGTCAGTGTAAAGGAGCTCTTTTGATAAGCCGGTTGGTAACACAACCTATTAGTGCACAGATTGCAAAGGTAAAACTTATTTATTCACTGAGGCACTATTTACGGAACATGAATGTCCTTGTCCTATCTGTCCTCTGAAAATTTCTAATCCAGAGTTGCAACTTGGGAAAATTTTGGGACTCACTGACAAAACAAATCTTTCAGGTAATTCAAAGTTAGTGTCCTTACTTTTCTAGCACATGATGATCGTATTGGTTTTTGTCGCAACAATGCGAGCATAATCTGTTGTCATTTTGGCAACCTTTACGCATTCCTAGCTTCTTATATATCTTCAGCCTGTGTCAATTCTGCAATTGCAAACAGGTTTTGTGATGGCAGTGAATTCTTAAATTTTGATACAAAGCTTGCTAAAAAGAAACTAAGTGGATTCCCATGCATCTGCCCCATGATGCAGGCACATAAATCACAGCAAAGATCATCTAAGCTAAAATCCTTTCGCTTTTCAGAGTTTACAGTTGTAAGCAGCTAGAAAAAAGGAGATCCCTCAAGGCTCAGATCATATACCACAAGACATGGCTCAGATGATCCAACTCTCAGCAGGTTGCTGAAAAGACTAATTAATGCAACAAATTTTGTTGACAAAAGATTTGCCGCTTAAGATTTAGGGAAAAGCATGATAACAAGATATTAAATATGTACATTGATGATCTTGGGTTCATGAGCTGGCTCACCTCCATCCAACCCAAGTCCATCCTAGAGGGTGATGAAGATGAAATGTCTGCTCCTCAGCTTCACTCCACATTATTTTACATGATAACAATTTTCTTGCCTGTACAAGATGTGAATGGCTTCTTCAAAAGAATTCTGATACATGCAAAGACCAAGTAAAGTTCTTCTAGGCTTGTAACACCAGTTTCTTAACATAACCTTCTATTTCACAGACCTTCTCTCAGATAGAGGACATTTATAATAGGAAGGAGCAAATACAATAGTAAATAGACATTAATCTCGCCATAAAACATCAATGTATTCCAAGGTAGTCCATCCCTTTTGTGTACTAATCAACAAAGGCATATTCCATATTCTTTGCTTCATTTTCCATTCTTGCAGTTGTGAAAGTCCAAGAACAAAGAGCTTTCTAGAAATTATATTAAAGCACAGCATAGTCTTGGATGATATGGATAGTTTAAAGCTTCACAGAATAGAAAATACCTGGAGTCGTTACTGAAGCAGCACGTTGTCCTGAACTTCGAACTTTGGTCATAGGATCTACCAATGATTATACTTGTAATTGGAAAGCATGTTGTTAAAAATTTATTTTCAACCCCTACATAGACTGATCTACATAGGGATAATTTTCTCACTGTTGTAGATCCTAGAAAATCATAATATATTTGATCTGAAGTTCTGGTTGGTGAGGAATGCATTGCAGTTCTTCCAGAGTACTAAAATTTTTGCATCTGCTACAGTCTATACAGGTTCTTGCAACAGTAGAACTGTTCTTAATGGCGTATTTCCTCAGACTTGCGACAGTAGAACTGTTGTTAATGGCATATTTCTTTGGAGTATATCGATAATATCCAGTTGTCATCTAGTTTCTTGATGAATTGTTTCTTTACACTCCATGTTTCATAAAACCTTGTGAATGCTTTGATTTCTTATCCCATGCCATTAGCTATTTGCTGAATGTAGTGAGCTTCTAAAAAGCTCCATTATCAAACTCGAAAAGACATCTACACTGCCGAATAATGATATAGAAGAAAGCACCTAGTACATCGTAATGACCTTATTATTCTGCCACAAATCTGACTCTAAAAAGGTTGCTTCAAGAGCAAACAGAAATACGGAAAATATCTATAAATGCCCCCAAAAGGATCATTAGTTACTTCATGCCTTGCTTCTTCCTGAAAAAATGATGAATCTGTTTATGCACCTCTCCAAAGTTTCCCGTTGCTATGATCAACTGCTCTTTAATCCAAGAAGGCAGTTTTGATGTCGGACCTGATGCTATAGAAGATTGCGAAGTATATCTGGCATCCACAAGGACAATAGCTGCATAATCCTTTATGTGCCTGATAGCTCTACCTAAACAAACATTAATGCACTGAGTGGCATGAAACTGTCACAAAGACAAAAACAATCAAGTAAAAAGCAGTGTTTGTCCGTTACCTATAGACTGGTTTACTGCTTTCATGCATAAGTTTTCATAGTAAGTCCTGCCATTATAGCCAGCCAAGCGTGCATTTTCTTCCAACTTGCTGAACTCAGGAATCTTATCTGTGGGCACTGAGCGAACCATATCTACATACTTCATGCGCTCTACAAGTTCAGGATCTGATAGGCTTGGATATGGCAATCCAACCATGATCACACATCTACCCATACCATCACTGAAGTTGATACCTTCAGACATTTTTCCTCCTACAACACACAGAATGATAGCTCCAGTCCTTCCTGAATCCAGATTCTTCTGAGTATCTGTCACTGCTTCCTTGTAATTACGCAGTATTACATCAACAGATGTAGCATCTCGAGGTTCTCGAAATAGATATTTCTTCCTCTGTATCTTATCGAGGATGCCTGCCGATTTCCATGCAGAGTGTAACTGATGTTCATACTCAAATGATGGAAGAAAAACAACCATTCCTTCAGGAACAACAAGAGAAAGATTAAAAAGCAATCGTCCTAACTCTTCAATCTGCAAAAAGCAAGAAAATGCTTTCTTAGCTCATCATGGTAACTAAGAGACGTCAAAATATTTCTTTGAATCTTTCTCAGCTATGTAAAATCAGATAGCAATATCCAGAGATTCTTTACCATCTCTGGATGAGCTCGTGACTGATAAGTAAAATCGAAAGTTCTCCCTGTAGGACCATGTGCAACACCTAGAGCCAATACATTTTCGGGTGGAACAATATGTCCACAGGAGAAGAAATGTATCTGATCCTTCTTGAGCTGCGGATACAAACGATATTCAAGCTCCTCTATTGGTTGCAAGGTGCCTCCAGCCAGCACAACAGCCTGAGTTTTTTCTATCACCTGCATAGCATCGTCGCTTTGCCGCTTTCATAATTTACAAGGCAAATATCTTGAATACCCATGTTCATTATTTCACCAAATATCTTTGCTCAATTCATCAGCTTTATACTCCCAATGATGTGCTTTTTTAGCAGAAATAGCAAAAAACATGGGTATTTCAGAGATTTTTGTAACTTTAGATAGAATCCAGCTACCTCAGAAAAGGCTTGTGCAGCATTGAGCATGATAAACTTTACATAGGCCTGGCCTTGGTGGTTGCCAGAGTGCGAATGAACTAGGATTCGACCATCACTATCCGCCATCATCAAAGTAAGGATTAACTCAGCTAATGCATGGAAACTAGTGAAGGACCCAGACCACTCATCAGAGCTCACAATTGCACCCTTGTTTGTAATTGTAGAGCTTTCTGTTTTAGACGATAACCTCTCAGAATACCCACAAACCTGTTACCTGTTACATTATTAGATAAATCTACCACCTCATACATTAGACACAGAATGCATTAGAAACTCGTACCTTGTGAATAATCTTACTGCTTTTCATGTACTCACATAACTTGAACATGTTGATGTTGTCAATGTTCAATGAGAATAGGAAATCATTAATTGTGAGCATTTCCACAGTCTCATTGCCTTCTTTCAGCTCTGTACTCTTGTCATTTGCAGTAAGGCGATTCAGAAAAGCTTCAATGAGTATTAGTAGTGTCTGTATATAGCGCCTATTTCCAGCACTAAGCATCGCTTTAAATCTACTTAGATACATTGAAAGTAACGACTTCACTTGATTAAGCTGTCATTTTAAACGCAGTCTGTCATACAACAGTCACATAGAATGGAAAGTATGAAATATACATAAATAAGACCTTACTTGAGAAAATGATATCTGGCAGCTGTACATATTGCTGATCGAATCTACAAGATTATGGGCCTCATCTATAACTACAACACAGCCATCCAATTTAACTCCAAGAGACTCTCGAGTCTGATAATGCAAAAGGGATTGATATGGCATAATAACAAGGTCTGCTGATGGAATCAGCTGCCTTGAGCCATAATAAGGACATGTACCAAGTCCTTGCCCCAGTTGCACAAGATCTTCAACATCTAGCACTTCTGACTCCCAAGCATGCTCTTTGAACATTCTCTGAAGACTTCGTTTTTTCATGAACGGGCAGCCTCCACAATTTACTTTCCCTCGACGACTCTTTTTTGCTGGTAACTGCAACAAAATTTGACAGTTCGAGTATGCATCAATGCTCTATAATTCTCAAGAGATTCAGCTTGTTAATAAAGCCATCCTTCTGCTATTCGGCAAATATTCGTGTCATCGAATTGAGTTATAAATCAGGTCTTTCTGTATGTAAAGAATCCTGACTCATTACAGATGCAGCTGCATATGGGCTTGCTACAAACCTATCCATAATCAGGTAAATGAAGCACGCAATCCTTGAGAAACGAAATATTAGGAAGCATGCAGTTAAATTTAAAACAACTCTTATTGTTTCAATTTAAAACAAGATTTATATTGATCGACTTGGATAAGCATCCTAACAGGCAACATAAATATCACACTATTGGGTTGTGATTCTTCTAGCAGAAAATATGATGCTATACCTACTTATTTAGAATGAGAAACACGCAGAAAAAATCAACCTAGAGGTAAAGCACTACGTACCATATTTTCTTGACTTGTATTTAGTGAATATGAAAAGTTTATGGCAATTTGTCATCAGAAACTCTTATTTATGAGTAGATACATCCCTCCAAATCTAAGATTTCTTACAGGAAGAAGTGTTTTTGTATCGCAACGAATAAATACTTGTGACTACACCTCCAAACATAGATATAGATATACTTGTGACATAATGTGCTTTCAAACAATACCTATGAATCAGGCTTGATATCACAAGGGGTATTCACAACAGACACTTGAACAGCATTAAGTGAGAGAAGGATCTACAAAAATAAGTATAGCCAGATACCATTAAAAAATGGCCAAACAAAACCGAGTGCAAACATGAAAATTAACAACTATATTTGTTGAAACTAGCTATACTAATCTGTGCTATTTATGAAGTGCCATACCTTACTTGCAGCCTTTGGATTATTTCTGTTTCTTTGGAGCTCCAAGCATCTTTCATTGATACGAGATGGATGCTCTAGCCTCTGCACATCTGCATCATGATAATACAAATAGATGACTTTCCCCATGAAAGTTGAATAAAACAGAAGTGGATGTTTTTGTATAATTAGCTGATAGAAACATTATTAAATCTCTCGAATTAATCCCAGACAATCATAAGAGAGGAACAGACTTCAACAAAAGAACATCAAATAATCCACTAGTCATACAGTAGATTCATTTCCAAGATTAAGGATAGAAACAGAAGTGGATGTTTGCGTATAATTAGCTGATAGAAACGTTATTAACTCCCTCGAATTAATCCCAGACAATCATAAGAGAGGAACAGTCTTCAACAAAAGAACATCAAATATTCCAGTAGTCATACAGTAGATTCATTTCCAAGATTAAGGATAGATGAGCATGATATCCAAATGTATTTAAATTCACCGGTACAAATAACAAGCACAAAGCTCATGAGTCATTGGATTAAACCCTCTCTGCTTCACAACCAGGAATTATACATAGGACTTTACCAATCGTTTCCCCTGATATCCTACATTGAGCTTTTCACTTGGGACTAATAAATACATTTCCGTGAAGAAATGTCATGTTATTTCATATGCTTTTTACGTGCATATAAGATGTTTCCCTCAGCATAGGGAGCTCCCTAGTTCATACCTGGATTAATGCAAAGAGATTTTCTTGAACCAAGAGTAACCGCTCTTAAGGAAGAAGAGAAGACAGTTTTCTGCAATTCTTTCACAAACTGGGACAATTGCGAATGTGTTCTGCTGCAGAAAAAAACCTTTATTGGTTGTTCATTTTCCTCGTCCTCCTCTTCCAAATCGAACTCCTCATCGCTACTCCCCCCTGATGCATTAGCAGCCTTCCTTTTCCTGGTGGTTTTTCCAACATATTCATTGTCACTATCATAGTCGTCCAGAAGAAAGGCTTCTTCTTCTTGATCCTGATCCTGACTCGGAACATTTTCACTCTCTTTATAAGATAAATCTGATTGCTGATCCTTCTTTCCACTAGATATATTCAAGACTTTGCTATTAAATGCTCTCTTTTTAATGTTCTTTCCTGCATCTTTCTGGTCGTTTTCACTATTAGGATTGCGAAAATCTCGCAACCATTGGGGTTCAGATTCGACATCTACACTATCTTCAGCTTGAATGGACCGTAAAGATTCTGCATTTACGCCACTGCCTTCAGACAGTTTTCGATCCTGAAGCCATTGCAACACACTGCAAATCAAGCTTAGAGTTTTTCCGGTTCCTGTCAGATTGAAGAATCGAATATAAGAGCATGAAAAATCGGATTCACCAATTTATTAAGTTCGATTCAAAGCGGAAGGGGAAGAAAACAGACAACTACGGATATTAACAACGGAATAATCGGATTCACCAATTTTTTAAGTTCGATTCAAAGTGGAAGGGGAAGAAAACAGACAACTACGGATATTAACAACGGAATAATCGGATTCACCAATTTTTTAAGTTCGATTCAAAGTGGAAGGGGAACAAAACAGACAACTACAGATATTAACAACGGAAATAATCTGAAGGAAGACGAAAGAGCGAAAGTGTTTACGACATGGGAAGCATTCTCGATTTACCTGTGGGGCTTTCGGCTATGGTGATTCCGCCTTTCTGAAGAGCTGCGTAGGTTTCCTTCATGAAACGCAGCTGAACGGGGTAGGGATCGAAGGGGAAGGCAGGAAATTCATCCCTGGTGGCGGAGGAAGCCATGGCTTTTGCGCGGGAAGATTTTTGAAAACGGGAAACGTAAAAACGGTGAAGCGGTCTACGTTCACCGGTACACGTGGCGCTGACGTGGACGCCACGTCATCGCGGGCTCTGCTGACTCACGTACACACGTGGCGCGACACGACATACGCATGCATGCAGGGACAACATACATACATACATACATACATACATACATACATACATACATCCATGCATGCATGCATGCATGTACACGTGCACCCATACACGTACATACGCACCTGCATACACATGCATGCATACATGCATTCGCGCACCCACACATGCATGCCTACATGCACCCGCGCACACATATACACATACCTGCATGCACACGTGCACACATACATACATACCTACATGCACACGCGCGCACACACGCACACATACATGCACTCACACATGCACTCATGCAGACCTACATGCACACGTGCACACATACATACATACCTACATGCACAGCTAAACGCACACAAGCATGCATGCATGCATGCATGCACTCATGCACTCATGCAAACATACATACATGCATGCATATGCACACATACATACATACATTCACGCGTGCACTCATACATACCTACGCGATCACGTGCATGCATACATACCTACATGCAGAGGCACATACATACATGCACGCACATACGCACGCACACATCCATCCATGCATGCATACAGACATACATACATACATACATATGACCGGGAGGTTTCTTTGTTCTTCAGATTTCTTCTTCTTCTTCTTCTTCTTCTTCTTCTTCCGCAGGGCTCGGTGATGGCGCGTGAACTCAGCAGAGAATGAAAAATGGATCCCTGGACGTCTCCGCCACTGTCTCGAGGCTCAAACACTGCTGTAGAACTCAGTCCCTTCGCCAAGGCACGCTTCTCCACGAGCAGATTACCAGACATGGTCTGGATACGGACACATTCCTCGGAAACTGGATCGTCCAGATGTATGGAGACTGCGGAAGCCCCTGGTTTGCGCAGGAGGCTTTTCAAAGGATCAGAAGGCCTAACTTGTACTCGTGGAACATTCTCATCAGCGCGTTGGGTCAGAATGGGAAGCTCCAAGACGCGATTTCTGTCTTCCACAAGATGCCTTGCAGAGATGTGGTCACCTGGAATGCTATAATAAAATCATACGCACAGCACGGGCGTAGGCATGAAGCTTTGGAATGGTTTTCTCGGATGCAATTAGAAGACATAAGACCGAGTGCTATAACATATGTATGTGCTCTGAATGCTGCAGCTGGCATCTCAGCGCTTTCAGAGGGAGAAGAGATCTTTTCAGAAATAGTTAAGAGCGAACACTGGTATAATGTTGTTGTGGGCAACGCTATTCTCGATATGTACAACAAATGTGGTCGAATAGGTGAGGCTCAATTAGTCTTTGCAAAGATGCCACACCACAACGTTGTCTCCTGGACCACAATCATTGCATCTTATGCTCAAAATGAAGAAGGAGAGAAGGCATTGGATCTCTTTGGCCAGATGATCTCTCAAGGAATTGAACCCGAGAGCATCGCATTCAGTTGTGTCATTGAAGCTTGCAGTGGAATCTCGGCCTTCTTTGATGGGCAAATCGTTCATGCTGCATCAGTTTATTGTGATTTTGAAGAGAATTTAATGTTTGGATCTGCTTTGATCAACTTCTATGCAAAGTTTGGTTGCTTACTTGAGGCCAGACATAGCTTCCGTCGAATCGAGGCCCCAAATATCGTCTCATGGACATCAATGCTTTCAGCCTACAGGCAGAATGACTGTTTCTGGGAAGGCATTGTTCTCTTTCATGAGATGGTCATCTCTGGTGTACAGCCAGACCGTGTTACATTCATTTCTGTCGTAGAATCATGTGCAAACCTAGGGATACTCGACCATGGGAAAATGATACATCATTTGGTTCTCGGTGCTGGATGTGAAGAAGTTCTTGAGGTAGGAAATGCCCTCATTGATATGTATGGTAAATGTGGAAGTATGGGGAATGCGAAAGGAGTTTTCGAGGGGATGCCAATCCAGGATATTGTATCTTGGAATGCAATGATCGCTACATATGCTCACAATGGATATGATGAGGGGGTTCTCTCTTACTTTCACAAGATGTGCTGTAATGGAATAGAACCCAATGCTATCACATTTTTGTCAGTTTTGACAATGTGTAGTCATTTAGGATTGATTGATATGGCAACTCATTTATATGTCTACATACACGTACGCTGTGTCTGCATGCCTACTATGGACCAGAACACATGTATTGTTGATCTTTTCGGTCGGTCTGGGTGCTTGGATAAAAGCGAAGCATTTGTCAACGCATTGCCATTCCAGAAAACTTTGGGGCCTGCCTGGTTTTGCTTGCTAAGTGCATGTCGGTTTCATGGTGATATACAAAGAGGAATCGGATTAGCACGCCATTGCTTTGAGCTGGAGCCAAAGAATGTTGCAACATATAAAGTGCTATCTAACATGCTGCATTATTAATGCATGAGGACTCAGCATGCACATTAGTTAAAAAAATAAAACTCAATGTGTCCACAAATGCTAGCAAAATTTCCAAGTCTTGGAGATTGGGAATATGGTTGTCATAGAATGCTTCAGCATCTAATGGTTTTTTTTCTTCAAAATAATGCAATATAACAACTGAAAAATTCTTCCCTTGACACTGAGAAAAGATAACATGTGTTTCAAAAGGATTACTGGAACACAACATACTCCTTGTCAGTATCTAACATGCTGCACATTATTAATGCATGAGGACTCAGCATGTACATTAGTTAAAAAAAATAAAATTCAATGTGTCCACAAATGCTAGCAAAATTTTCCAAGTCTCAGAGATTGGGAATATGGTTGCCATAGAGCATCTAATGATTTTTTTTTCTTCAAAATGATGCTAGATCTGAGTAATCAGATAACATGTGTTTCAAAAGGATTACTGGAAGACAATATACTCCTTGTCAGTATCTATTGTAAAACATGGTTTACTTAAGAAAGCCCAAAACATTAACACTTGGAATTCATTCCTTTCTGCACATGTCCAGCATCAGCTTGCCGAGGAAATGCTCAGTTGTATGGGAACAATGAAAGATGAGGCCCCATCAGCAAGAAATCAATCAGAGTTGGGGGGACGCTAAACCAAAATGCTTGAAACCCAAACCAAAGCCATGCTATCATTCAACCAAATCAATAAAACAGCACTGATTTTAGAAATCACCAAACCCTAACAGCAAGATTTATGGCTATTATGGTTTAGTTTAAGCTTTCATTGAAGCATCGTGCAACAATGAGATATCAAAACAACTCTTATTACTATGGGTCACATAATCTGGAGAAATAAATACAAACAGGCAGATTTTCCAATAAAAAATAACAAGGTGTTAAGAAACAGGACATATAATTTCAAAGAAGTGTCCATTCCAATCTAAAAAATGGCAATGATGCAACATTTGAGCTTTGTTGTAGGCAATGGATCACCAACTACTTACAGGTCAATCTAGATAATACCAATACCGAACCAAGTGATATAATGATTCTGAACAATCCTCAGCCCATGGTCCAATAGACCGAAAACCCATGTACATCTGTGAATGAGTGGTGTGAGGAGAAGACAACGAGAGAAAGAGGGAGAGATACAACACCTGAAGATTGGTGCAGATATATTGGAGATCAAGAAACTCATAATTACCCATGTATGATTAGGAAATGGCATTAAATAAGTGCTCGAAAAATTCTTGCTGATATAAATGTTTAGCCTCAGATAATGCAAAGACAGCCATAGTTACTATATATAATACCTCAAAGGCGGCAAGCTTTTCAAGGTCAAGACTGCCCACAAGAGAAGCTTCCAAACGAGAAAGATTGGAATGATATAGATTATATGATTCCTCTATTGATGATCATTTACTATACATATTTCAGTAAAAATTCTGGCAGATATGACGTATGCCTTTAATTGTCTGTAGAAACTTTCTTACATAACCAGTATCTCGTTGGGACAGTGCCATATATTGTCTGTCATCCACATTATCGAGGTCGAAGAACCCTCTACAAATTGAGAACATATAGATGGAAATCAGATTTGATGGTAGAGTAATAAAACTACATATGTTCAAGTAATTTTGAAACAGCAAGAATAGTTCTTCATTGACATAGATATGGCACTCAATGTTATAGAAAAGTAGAATCACAACTCTATGCTTACCCGGGGTACACGATCAGAGGCAAGTGTTTGGGAGTCTGCTTCGTTTGCAGTTTGCTTGATTAAGTCTTCACTATCATGTTTGTAGAAACACTGCAAAGCCCTTACTATGAAAGGCCGCACAATGTTAACCTCCATAGCTGCAAGATTTTTTAGCTATGATCAAAGTAATTGGCATCTAATCAGAAGCTTTTTCCACTTGTAATAAACATGAACAGTAGATTGGCTAGTAAGCCAATAGCTGATTACCTTGACAGCATGTGTTTTTCCGGAGAGAGTTTCTAGTCCAGTTTCTACTTTATGGAATCTCACATCCCGGATATCCTCAAGCAAAGATCTCACCTACAGCTCAGTAACGGAATCCAAGCTATTGACATAGCAAGATTTACTAATACTTTGATTAATTTCAAATATGCAGAGTGCTAAAGCTTGAATCATGAGATAAGCTTACGAGATATGGATCTGAGATATCTTCACGAGCACTGTTAAGTTTAAAGATAATTCGCTGGCTTAGGATTCATATGTGGACCATCTAATGTTTTCAGGACTATGTATGATACTCACTGATCAAATAGTAGTCTGGAGATTTCCACATAGTGGAAAGGAAGTGGTTGGAACTCCCTTGGTGCCTCTCGTTCATCTTCTAGAATTTGTGTGAGCTTTTCTGCAAAAGAAAACAAAACATAATCAGAAAATGAAACACAACGTAAAGAGATTGACCAAAACATGGGGGGACTGCATTCGACTTTCCTTCATATGTATTATGGAGGGTTTAGGGGTGAGGGACTCC
>JBBBWG010030143.1:6064-17409 GCA_037176905.1 Azolla pinnata | reverse complement strand
TCCAACATTCAGCATTAACAATAAAACCTTTGACAATATAGTCATAGATAAAAGGTTATGGATCTTCGTGCTGCTTTACATTCTATTGACTTGTATGTTCAGCGGGATGTTGCACCATGTCTCTTTGATTTTGAGAAGAAACCTACCTTTGCATAAGACTATACACACGTAATAATGGCGACCACACAGAAATGAGAACTTTTAGACATGATTGCTATGAAAGATAGTTAGGTAGAACCATTGAAACTAACGGAAGGAACGGAAGAAATAGAAAAATCAACATGGAATCATTTCCTTTCGAATCGCTAAGGCAAGCATAATCAATTTGAACATAAGATCATACCAACACTCATCCAATCTGGTGTTTGGATCCTACATTTGCTGCGTTTCTTGAGCGCAATGGCCAGCCACACAGGTACTTGCACGGGAATCTGTGGTCGGAATGGACCAAAGTCTCCCTACAATAAAGAAAACCCTAAAATTACGGTATTCAAAAGTCATGACAGAACCAGCTGGGTTTTTAAAAAAGAATATACATCAGCAACACAAATACTGTTTTAGAGAACATTCATCAGAAAATCAGATGTGTTTATAAAGAACATACATGAGAAAATCAGATACTGTTATAGAAAACATACATCACAAAACCAGATGTTATATACAATATACGTAGAAAAACCAAACGAATCAGGCGTCTAATAGCAAAAATGGCAATATATTACAAAACAGGCCAGCATTTCAAAACAATATCGATTCGAGATCGAGTATTGTTATATAATTCTAAAAAATAAAACAAAATTGAGTTAGCAAACATTTCTTGCCTTTGATGACCAAAATGCAACTAAAGAAGAAGGAAAAAACAGCAAGTTACGAAGATCAAACAATCCATCATAATGTGGATGGAAACCATTCTTACACAGATCATATGTAGAGTATCCATCCTGACGTTTGGGATGATGTAGACAAGCTCATCTTCCGCCATAAATTCCACCTGCCACGTAGGGAGAGAGAAAGAGAGAATGGCATTTCATGTATGAACGAATCAAACCTTTAAAAAGCAACGAAGTGACGGCCTTGGCGTCTCAAGAAGAAATCCAAGGTGAAAGCACAATGAAAATGGGGCGGGCATAGATGGCAAGAAGAGGGGGCACCGAAATGCACGGGAAATGGAAGAAGAAGAAGAAGAAGAAGAAGAAGAAGAAGAGGGAGAAGAGGGAGAAGACCTCGGGGGCAGTGAACAAAGAGAGCTGAGGATTGGATTGCCCCGCCATGCCTGCGTCTGTGTTTCTTCTCCCTTTCTCTCTGTGTATCTGTTTCTGTGTTTCGATCTGTTTGGCGGGAGACTTGTGTTTTCTATATTTCTGCGTATGCCCCTCATAATCCCCGTTATTTCCACCGGGTTTAGGGTTTGGGGCTTAGGTTTAGGGTTTAGGATTTAAAGTTTCTTTAGGATTTCAGGTTGAGAGTTTAGGGTTTAGGATTTAAGATTTAGGGTTAGGGTTTAGGATTTAAGAGTTAGGTTAGGGTTTAGGATTTAAGGTTTAGGGTTAGGGTTTAGGATTTAAAGTTTTGGGTTTTGGCTTTAGGGTTTAAGGTTTAGGGTTTAGTATTTAAGGTTTAGTATTTAAGGTTTAGGGCTTAGGGTTTAGGGTTTTAGGATTTAAGGTTTAGGGTTTAGGATTTAAGGTTTAGGGTTTAGTATCTAAGGTCTAGGGTTTAGGGTTTAGGATTTAAGGTTTAGGGTTTAGGGTCTAGGATTTAAGGTTTAGGGTTTAGGGTCTAGGATTTAAGGTTTAGGGTTTAGGATTTAAGGTTTAGGGTTTAGGATTTAAGGTTTAGGGTTTAGGGTTTAGGGTTCATGATTCAAGGTTTAGGGTTTATACTTTTAGTATTAGGGTTTAGGGTTTAGGGTTTAGTATTTAAGGTTTAGGGTTTAGGGTTTAGGGCTTTCATAATGTATGTGTTCAAGTACGCTGAACTCGCATTTTCTCGGAATATGTCCTAGTGCATCTAGTGCATGGGCGGGTGCTAAGGTCCACTGTTGTTCTTGCCATGCAAATGATCGATCCACGATTGTCATTCCGATGCAACCAATGAGCGAGATCTCCGCTCGTTCAACATCAAGTGGAGTCCGATGCATAGAGCTCCGAGAAATCCATGTTGTATGAATGTGTCGCCTTACCCTAGGCTATATGCTCCACGAAGTCGGGCGAAGCTCGCTTTCTCAAAATATGTTCTCACACGTCTAATGCATGGGCAGGTGCTGAGGTCCACAATTGTTCCTATTGTGCATATGATCGATGCACAATAGTGATTCTGATGCAACTGCTTAACAAGATCTCTACTCGTTCAACATCAGTGAAGTCCGATGCGCGCAGAGCTCCGAGGAATCCATGTGATATGAATGAGTAGCTAGCCCCAATATGTGTGCTCCAAGAAGTTGGGCGAATCATCGAGAGCTCGTTCTTGAAACTGTCAGAAGACAAGGAATTTTCTTCGTGACCTAGGAAGACCATAGGCCCAAGGATGGAAAAACATCTTATTGATGCCATAGGAACCATGCCTATTCAAGACTAAGCTTTAATGAAGTACAACAAGGCCATTGTTGATCACTTTCTGGTTGATTGATCATCCTTAACATTCCAAATTGTGAACCCTATACCACCATCAAAACAGACCACGTGTCGACCCTTGAGCGAGCTCAAGATTTTCATTTGGCAACATTTGCATGCCGACGCTCAATCAACTGCCACTTCCTGGTTAGTAGTCGGCTTATCCAATCCAGAATCTTGAATTCAACTGGATCAAATCTTCATAATGTTAGCCAAGACATTCATGCATATGATCGGACATGAATTACAAGTAGAGAGAGAAGAAATGTTTGAAACAAAGCTCTTCACACACGCCGATGCCAATTTTTAAATTACACATTTAATGTCGATTGTAAATAAGCTGGGTATAAACTAACACAAATGTAGAACTAGAAAACAAAAAGATCTAGTTATTTAACAGAGCAGATAAAATTCCCCTACCTTATCTTAATTAATTCCCTAACATGGGATTAGGGCTTGGCAATCATTATCGATCAAGACCTGCTCATCATAAAAACACTAGCAATTTAGGGCATGTGTTGCTAAACTAGTCTCAAAATTAAACAATTAATATAGAAGCACTGAACTCAGGCCCTTAGCTCTTGGAGAACGGAAAAGACAACAAAACAAGATAGGTGAAATCTCTGACATTCCTGGATCACAAAATATTTTTTGAGATGACGCTCAAGCAAAACGCAAATAATGATTATAATATCTAATGAGGAGGGAAGTACATGTCAGATCCATCATATTATCGATTCTTCATGATGATCATGATATCGGGAGTCCTCTAGATCAAAGGTGGGATGTGAAGAGTAAAAGCAAATTGAAAGAAAGAAATCCCAGTGAACAAGTACATGGCAGAGCCTACATTCACTACACAGGTTTCTGATGCTGACCATTCCCACAGGTTCTCTGCTTGTCGGGCATCAAGATGGATTGCTGGCTCACAAGCACTCAGGCAACCATCCATTTCCTTCTGTTAGGAACCAATCCTTCATTCAACTCCTGGTAGGATAGCTAAGAATTTCATGTCATACAAAATAGAAACATGAGAAGGATAAAAACCAACACCACTTTGTTCCATGTCCTAAGAGGATACAAGCTTTTACGGTGGGGTGCCACAACAGTATATAATACAAACACAAACAGATGTCGGAAGCTCATGGAACCAAACCCAAATCTTTGAAGTATTCATGACCCAGAGCACTTCGAGCAGTAATGCGTCGTACAGGATCCAAACACAGCATTTTCTGGATAAAAGCAAGAATATGTGAACATTTAGAATCTGATCAAATTCTACAACAAAACACAAAGTAGATAAAATCAATTACACAAAGTAGATCAACTCCGGAAGGATCCAGCCCAGGAACAATCGTTGCAAGATCCTGTGAAAAAACAGATAGAAGAGAAACAATTATGTTTTTCATAAGGTGATGGGAGATCCCATTCATCCAGACGGTCTTATGGGCAGAGATGGTAACGACTCTCAAGAGTCAATGTGAGGACGGATGGCCTTCATAGCGCAATGGGGCAATATGCCTCTCTGTACTAAATCTGTTATCAGATGGATACACAATTCCCCTCTATGGCCAACGGTCTTGTCTTCATTTTCTAAGATGTGAAAAAGTAAGGATGGCAAAGGAATCAATGCTCTACAACCTGTTTCGTCTTACTTATACAACTTAATGAAGGATCTCTCTTACAAATATAAAAACGTTTGATTTTTTAAAACACTTGCATTTAATGTCTACTATGCTTCCATTTTTTGTCTATTATTCAGCTTTGGATATCAGGAAAACCTAGCATTCACAATATAAGACCAGAAAATATACATCTCAAAGTTTGTGGTTAGTACATGCCACTGAAAGTTCCAATGCAATTGTAAAGAATGTTGGGGGTTGTAGCAGGCCATACGTATCTTGTACCAACCTCAAGGCATCAGACAATTAAAGTATTAATGTTCCCAAGCAAGTGCCTCTGGCAAAGCATAGCAGGAACCTTGGTAGGCCATTTTCGGCAAACGGACTTAAAAAGCACACAAAACTTGTACCAACCTCAAGGTCACAAATTATTATAGTGTATAAGAAAAGAAGTGAAACGTGATAGAGAACCTTTGGAGGCCATTTTGGAAATGCAGACTTGAAATCTGGCAGTGCTGTAACTCCTGGCCAAACTTCTTCATTTGGAGTACCTAACACCCTATCACAACATAAGAACGTCATCAGTGTATCTAGTTATCCCTTCTTCGAAACATTTATGGACAATACAAGATGTTTTGAGAGAAGTCATCCATGAAAAGAAGCAAACCACATAAATAATAAACATAACTATATACGGTATTAAGGATAAGCCTTCTTATAAATTTAAATCCATAGCAAGGATAATACTGAGCACTGTGTTAGAAATCGGTCGACCTCAGATATACACTGACCGGCTTTCATTGAAATACATACATATACAAACATCCATATGCCCAATTTCATGAAGGTATGGTTTACCTAAAGATCTTGAAAAGCTCGTCAATTTCTGAATCTCCTGGAAAGAGAGGACGTTGATTTACCATTTCTGCAAAGATGCACCCTACTGACCACACATCAACTGGAGTGGAATAATGCCGAGAACCTAGTAAGATCTCTGGTGCTCGGTACCATAGAGTAACAACCTACAAGATTGAAACCCCTTAACAACCAAGAGTAAACTTTAAAATAGCATGAGTCATCACTAGAATATGCACCATAAATTGTCGCTACACTAACCTCATGAGTAAATGTTCTCACTGGAATGCCAAATGCCCTAGCCAGTCCAAAGTCAGCAAGCTTTAGCGCATTTGTACGCCTATCTATCAGCAAATTTTGTGGCTTTAGATCACGATGAAGGACCCTATGGGAATGACAGTATGCGATGCCACGCAAGATCTGGTAGAGATAAGTCTGATAAACGAGTAACATGTTAGCAACCACATTGTCAAGCGCTAATCAAAACATTGAGGATCACAAATGAATACAAACACAGAGGGAGTGGTACAAGAACAAAACATCTATTCAGGTTTTATGAATGGATCACTTGCCAAATACAAGCTTGAATGTGAAATTTTATTGCATCAATCAAGTATTTAGTAAGACAATGGAGCTAGCAGGAAGACGGTGTCTTTTCGTATAACCAAAATATAAAAAAACGATGCTCTTCACTCATTATGCTGTTATGATCTTGTTTTCAGCAACTTATTACAGCAGAAAATATCATGTACCAGAATATATACACAAGTATACGTCCGTGTATATGTATGGTAATTAATCTATAATTCAGTCCTCCATGCATAATTCATCCAAATCTCTTGTCATGTTAAAATTATTCATAAAAACTACATCATGTTCCAATCAAAGAATCTTAGAAAATCTCTGGGTAAACAAACAACTATAGATAAATGCAAGGCCCAAGAAGCTCACCATACTTTAATTAGACGTGTATCCTGGGCGAAATCCGGGGTGGTGTCCATAAATTTCTTCAAATCCAAGTCAAGATACTCAAACACTAGATAAAGTCTTTTATCACTATGCACAACATCTTGCAACCTGAAAAAAATAAAAGAATTGTTTAGCAAGTTCGGGCATTGAAAAGGACAAAGAAATTATTTTCGATGTGTCATAAGCCTAAAAGATATCAACATATACCGAACAATGTTTCCATGTTGCATTTCTTTGAGAAGAGATATCTCACGGATTGCTGTGCTTGGAACTCCCTCATCTTCTTGCTCTAAACGAATCTTCTTAAGGGCAATCGTTTCATTTGTTAATTTGTCTTTGGCTTTATACACAACACCATAGGTTCCCTCACCAATCTTTTCGACTTTCTGATACTGCATTCAACATAAACAGGATGTTTCCTCATCTGACTTAAAACAATGTTGTCTGACGCCCTTACTAATCTTCTAATCTCAAGGAAATTTAGCAAATCCTTCATATTTTCATTTAATTTCATTGTAAACGTTTGACACACGAATTTAGATGCCATTTCAAAAACTGTATCAACCAGGCACCAAAACGACTACATCTAACATGATTCGACGTGAAAGCTTGCAGAAAAGCTCAAAAACCATCACAAACTATTGGTACTTGAAATTTTGGCATACTATCATGTCTTAGGTGTAGTAGATTTTAGACTGCCTATATAACCACCTACCCAAATGTATACATATCTATCTGAGAAGAGGATGCATCTTTGTTACAGGAAGTTCAGTCTCATCTGCCAGTAAGAAAGCTTAGATACAAGAGAAGTGGATGCAAATGTTAATGCTTAACAGCACAATAATGGAAGAAAAATGCTGACAAAACGCAAATCGGATCAATTTGAAGAGATCGATAGAAAACAGTAAAAATAACTAAGAAACGTATGGCGAGATGCATAAATGAGATCGATTACCAAATATGTAAGTTACGGCCTGAACAAGCCACATCAAAAGTTAAGTTGCAATAAAAGAAAGTAAAAATCGTTGCATCTGTATGAGAAACGCAAGTTTATTGCGGATGAAATAACAGAATGCACATACGAAGAGGAAACCAGTGAAAAAAGCCATGAAGTGATTAATTCTGAGACTTTAGAATCGATTGTAAATAAACAAACATACTGAATCTAAGCAAAAAATGATCCGAAAGTACATCTTGTTGGAAGAAATGATAAGTAGAATGATGAGGGAAGAAAAAAAGTACATCATGACATAAACAGCATGATAATAAGAAACCAATGAGCCAAAAAACGAAATTTCCAGTGGAGTTAAATGACATAACTTTAAAAGGAACGTAAGATGACAAAGAAGAACAAGGCCCAGGAATAAAATGCCAAAGGAGAAGAAAACAGGTAATAACCTGGAAAGTCGTATAGCATTTAAGATTGATCTCGCAAAACTGAACAAAAATAAGGCAATAAATGAGGAAAGATTCGATTACTCAAAACAACAATGCACATATATATATATGAAGGGAGAGAAGTAGGCCAGCAGGTGATATATTATCGTTCGAAACAGCGGAAGTTTCCTAACGATTTCAAGGAGGAGATGGAAGAAAATAAAGAAAAGTGACACATTATATGTTTGAAACAGCGGAACTTTTCTACCGACTTCAAGGAGGAGATGGACGAAAATACAGAGATCCAGTGAAACAACGTTGTTCAGATGAATGCTGAGGAGGCGGAGGAGAGAAAGGAAGCGAAGAATACCTGTTCCATTCAGAAGCGTAAAAGACTGGAGGTCCCTGAATAAAAGAAAAGGTTCTGCAAAACAAAATGCCGCGAAAGAGAGAGAGAGAGAGAGAGAGAGCGCGAGCGAGAGGCAGTTGGCGGAGGAGGGAGGTAAGGAGCAGGAATGCAAGCGAGGGACTCAGATTTGCATGATGGAGGAGAGCAGCTCGGTCGCCATAGCCGGGAAGAAGAAGAAGAAGAAGAAGAAGAAGGAGAAGTGTAAGTGAAAAAACCTCAAAATGCCGCGAAAGAGAAATAGTAATAATAATAATAATAATAATAATATGGAGGAGTAATATGAATATTAAACTCTATTATTATTATTATTATTATTATGAATTACTATTATCGTAGTATTCATATTAATTGCTATCATCGCATATATTTGTATTATTATTATTATTATTAATTGCTATCATCGCATATATTTGTATTATTATTATTATTATTAATTGCTATCATCGCATATACTTGTATTATTATTATTATTATTATTATTATTATTATTATTATTATTATTATTATTATTATTATTATTATTATTATTATTATTGTTACTATTTGTTGCTGCGATTATTCTGATTATTATTCCCCGATCTCGTGCGGCCACGTGTCGCCTGCCCATTCGCTACGACCCCCCATTCATCGTCGCTCCCACGGTTGCCACGTGTGGCCCTCCCATTGGCCGTCACACACATAGGTACGCACATACGCACATACACATACAGACATGCATATACATGCATGCGCACATACATACCCACATACACATGCATACATACATACATGCATGCACATATATAGACACGCACACATACATACATCCATCCACACACGTGCATGCATACATGCATACATACATACATGCTTGCTCATCTACACACATAGATTTACATGATACATGCATGGTACATACGCAATATGCATACGTATCGTCGATACGTATGCGTGCAAGTTCCTGCAACTTCTATCGATGAATCTCCGCTGTTATGCGGATTCTTGCTAGAACCGCAATTTGCAGGAAGCGTAAGCGAAAATATTAATTCCGCAGCATGGGGCTTATCCATTAATCAGCTTCGGATTCTTTCGCATATACGATCCGACGGACCCAATAATGCATAGGTCATATGTACACACAACGATCCATCCAGAATTTGACTTCAAGCATCGTTTCTTCAAGACTGTCGGCAAGCGTTCAATAACAGTAAACCCTAAACACTCGACACCAAACCCTTGAAGTTATGCGAGAATACATCATTCCCTTTTCTTTTTTTTCCTTTTACCTCCGGTGCCAATTTGCTGGGAAGAATACCATCTTGCCCTTCCTCCTCTAGTTGCTTCCATATATACGTGAAAAGCTTTCAATCTCTACCATTGCTGGGGACCCCTACCTGCAGATGAGTAAGTGATTTGATCACTACCAATTGCGTCAATCATATCAGAATCATCTTTTCTTTGCGGACCCATTTCATCTAGATCCCTGTCTGATTCCCTTTCATCATAGCAAGATGGGAATGGCCTGTATGTTTGAAATGTACAAAAGTTAGATGTAACAAGGAATAAACCAATCAAACACCCTAGCTAGTTGCACGATCGTCATGAATCGTTTTGTATGATTCTTCCTTCTTTTGAAAATGCTCTTGTAGTTTCTAGACTCGTGTCTAAATCTCTTCATGTTTCGTCGAAGCCACTGGTGCCATAAATCTTTGTTCGGTAAAGAACTCTCTTAGACAAGCTTGACTCAACTTTTTGGAAACAGCAGAAGGCAAGATGGTCTGATTGTTGAAGGGCAAAGCGAATTCCGATTACAAAAGTTCTCAACAAAGCCTTCAAACAAAAAAATCCAAGTTCAGTCTTCCCACACCTACATGTATATGAAGGAATGGTAGGGTATGAGCTCGAAGCGCTAGTCATCCTGTGTGCAAATCTTTGGATGTGGCACATACAACACACAATGTTTGCATTTGTGCGATTGAAACAGCAATAAAAATCTTGAAGCTCAAACTTCCAACTATTGCAAAGAACCTTGAGCGAGTGTTAGGCTCAACGATCTAAGCAATCTGGCAACCATAGCAAATGTATGGACAAGGTGCCCATGTGGATTCCACCTTTGGTTAACTAAATAAGTCAATTGACTATTTAGTTTGGTGGCCATGCTGAAAACAAGTCATCAAATGGGTGGCTAGAAAACTGAATATCAAGACTCTATGCTCTACAAAATTCATTGACCTAATGAATGCAACTGAAAGAGTAAATGCCCATCAAATAGTTCAATAATTGGCCAAAGGTTCCAAACAATTGACCATCAATTCCATCGATAGCTCAGCAGTGATCATTTATGGCCAATCACAACCCCATTGATGCAACATGAAATAAGAGAAAGAAGCTACTGCAATGATTTGGATAACAAGATAACTTTTCATTCATTGTTACTCAACGAGCATAACAGGAATGCATGTACATAATCCCATCGTCACACGCCACTCCTTATTTTTCGTGCTAACAAAATCCTATCGTTTTGAGAGCACAATTTTATGTTCATGCTGAGTACGCCAAAACAAACATATCAGATTCAGTAGGCCCAAGAAACAGATGAAGACTCTTTAGATTGAGAGCGATATTATGCTTCCTAGCTGGGATTTGGATCACGTGAAGTAAGGATTCCTAGACAACGATAGCTTTACATTTACAAGTTGCCCTGCCTTTTGTCCTTCACAAGCAGTTGGTTGTACTCTGGCCGAGACGTCTGTAACAGACATAGAGAATTTATGATGAATATGCTTTTTCTTAGAAAAAAAACAAAAGAAAACCTTGTTCCAGAGAACTCTATACCTTGTGATACACAAAGACACAACTAGAACAATTCGTGAAAGGAGGAAACCAGAAATCAGGCAGGAGAAAACAATTATGTGCATCATCATCGTCACCAGGCATCGTGACTATAATCAGCATCAGCATCATTCGCATTCTCATCATCCTCGATATCATCACCATCATGACCATCATCTTCATTGTCGTCGTCGTCATCATCATCATCATCATTGATGATCAGGGATTACCATTAGAAGATCAAACAAATATGTGTAGCTCTTTCCTAACTAGGAAGAAAGCCTTGAGGAAAATCAGATTGAACTACCATCTTGGAAACTTAATCCAATCAATGTTCGTCTCTATGCTTTCTTGAACTTGAAATATACTGATGAGAAAACAAAAGCATCCAAATAAAAACTCGAGACTGACTTTAAATTAGCAGTGCAGCAAACAATTCACGTGGTTTCTATAAATTTAACAAGTTCCTATAATTTTAACTACGGAAAGTAAGCTAATCCAGAAACTTGATCAGGGGAAAATAACATAGGCAAAAATTTAAAAAATCCTACGAAATTTCGGCATAAGGAGTTGAAGACTAATATGAAAGCCATAACATCAGAAGCAACGCAAATCAGAAATCCAGCTCTCGAAATTTTTACATGAAAGTAAACCTGATGAGAGGATGATAATGCAAGCAAGGAAACAATC
>JBBBWG010030132.1:38249-48352 GCA_037176905.1 Azolla pinnata | reverse complement strand
GTCAATGCGTCTTGCTTGGTTCGATGATGAAAATGTCGTGCTTTTCGTTTGGGTTTCTTGTTATTTTGCGTCCAGCAAATTCATTCTCTGTATTTGCATATCAGTCTTGTCAATGCGTCTTGCTTGGTTCGATGATGAAAATGTCGTGCTTTTCGTTTGGGTTTCTTGTTATTTTGCGTCCAGCAGATTCATTCTCTGTATTTGCATATCGATCTACATTTCCCTCTAATGATTGGTTCATGGAACCACTGCAGCGAGATTCTTAACTTACCAACAAAAAACGTGTAAGAGGAGCCATGGGAGTGCCAGCCTTTTATAGATGGCTTGCCTCCCGCTATCCTCTCATTGTCATCGATGTGGTCGAGGAACAACGTCTGGAAACTAGCTCGCATGAAACGATTCGACCCACCATTGATACAAGCAAGCCGAATCCAAATGGTATCGAATATGATAACCTTTACCTGGACATGAATGGGATCATCCATCCATGCTTTCATCCTGATGACATGGTATGCGTATCACATTGTGTATACGTTCTTCTTTATCAAACCTTACATTGTTACAATCAGTCATTTTCGGATCCTTACAGCCATCGCCTAAGACATATGATGAGGTTTTCCAACGTATTTTTGATTACATTGATCGGCTTTTTGTGATGGTGCGGCCTCGACAATTACTCTACCTGGCAATTGGTATGTACCACGTCTTTCTGTCTTGAAATCAGGTGTTGTTTATCTAGATGATGGAGATTTATGGAGGCTTGCAGGCTGCTCTAGCACATTTGTGTTTGATTGCATGTATGTTGTACATATTAACACATGCATGCATGCACATGTATGTGTGTGATATTATATATTGGCTGGCGTGTGTGTTCATGTTCTAGATGGAGTGGCTCCTAGAGCAAAAATGAACCAGCAACGATCAAGGCGATTTCGTGCTGCAAAAGATGCTGCTGATGCCGTGAGCTTCTTACTTAAGTCTTTTACTGATCACCATATTTTGTTATCTCATTTTGCAAATAATTTCCCGAACCAACTAATAGTGCAATATATCTGTCCCTGAATTAGTTTTAGATACTTTGAATGGGTAGTGAATGTGGCTAATGGGGAAAGTATAGTTCAAGAATACAGTATTCTACTAATGAATTTTGTTGATTCAAGGCTGCTGAAGAAGAAAGGCTGCGCAAGGAGTATGAAGCTGCAGGAAGGGTTTTACCTCCTCAGCAAAAATCCGAGGCATATGATTCAAATGTTATTACACCAGGGACAGCTTTCATGGACAGTCTGGCGGTAGCTCTTCGTTATTATATTCATCTCCGTCTTAATCACGATCCAGGGTGGAAAAATATTAAAGTATGAACATGCTTTAATCTATAACTGATATGTCTCTTTAAAGTCTATGCCAATTTTTCTCTGTATAAAAAACTGAGTAATACTTGATATCAGGTTATTCTCTCTGATGCCAATTCTCCAGGTGAAGGTGAACATAAGATCATGTCATATATCCGTTTGCAAAGGAATCTTCCTGGCTTCAATCCGAACACGCGTCATTGTTTGTATGGACTGGTAAGTCTATTTTCTCTGTGTTTTCCATCAACAATGTGCTGTGTTTCAAGACTTTGCATAAAAATATGCACATCTATTGGAATTTCCAGGATGCTGATCTGATCATGTTGGCCCTTGCTACACATGAAATACATTTCTCCATTTTAAGAGAGGTATTTCTCACTTTCAGTCTCTTTCCTCTCTGATCCTTAATATAACGTAATTTTTCCTGGTGTAGGTGGTTTATCAACCTGGTTCACAAATGAAATGTTTTATATGCGGCCAAAGTGGTCATTTGGCCCCGGATTGTGGTCAGCTTGGTCAAAGGAATACAAATTCTGCAGGAGGGGATCTAGTTGCAAAGAAACTTCCGTTTCAGGTTAATTTTTAAAATTAGCAATCGACTTAATGACACTTGGTATGCTTAGGGCTCTTAGCCCTCAGTTCTGCTCCTTGATGATCTTATCTAGTTGGTTAACTATAACCATTGGTCTACCGAACTACATTTCTTCCCTCGAGGGAAATGAAAATGTATTAATGTCTAATAGAAAAAATAAACAAAAGGCAGAAATAAAGAAAGAAGCAATGAATGAACGAATGAACAGAAGATATATTAATATCTACTTGATGCCCAGTTGGACCATGAGACAAATCATAAATTTGAGAATGGCTTGCTGTGATATTTTTTTTTAGGCATCCTTTGTGATAAAGAGATTCTCTTGTGTAAAAAAATATGGGGGATACAGGATTTTCGCAAATTCAGCTTGATCATCTCATCTGTGACAATATCAACTGTCAAACTCCATATTTGTGTCCACATCACAAAAGAACACATGTAGGAGATTAATAAAGATGTGTCAATACCATTCACAGGGTGTATTTATTGTACCTGTTACAAAGAATTCTGGGCTGCATAGCCATAGGTTGCATTACCGTATGACACACCATACATGACGGTGAGGGTGACTAAGGTGCTAAATGGTCATACATTGATGTGAGGTTGGTGGAAGTTCTTATGGTATAATTGCTGGCTAGCTGCATACTATCATGGCTGAGTTTATATCCTCTGTGGCTTGGATCATAGAGAAGCAACCTATAATTCTTGGAAGTGTGACTTCTAGATAGACAAAATGCTGCTCTTACTTGGGCAGTCAGTCTGGATGCTTCAAATTTGTGGTAACATTGTTCTCTATGCTAGAGAGGAGAGACAAAAGGGGAAGGTTATATGGAAGTTTCTGAAAGGCCAAGCTCCCTAGAATACCAATATGAAATTGATACAAGTTTTATAAAGTAAAGAAAATTTATTTGTATAGGCCAACATTTCCCTTAAGGATTAATAACAATAAAGTTGGGTCACCTCAGTTTATCCTAAAGATGCGCGAGAGTGAGAGGCATTTTTGAGGTAGTTTATAATCTGATAAGTTCTTCTTTCTGCAGTTTCTCAATGTTTGGCGATTAAGGGAGTATCTTGAACTTGACCTTAGAATTCCTGATGCATTGACTGATTTTGAACGAATTGTGGATGACTTTGTATTCATGTGTTTCTTTGTGGGAAATGATTTCCTTCCACAGCTGCCAACATTGGATATTAGAGAGGTAAGTTATAGTATACATTTGTCTTAACCTTCTCTGAGAAGGTTGACCATTAAGTGATGGTGGGGATGTTTCTCATAAATTTTATCTCATTTGAAGGGGGCGATAAATCTTTTGATGAATATTTACAAGAAGGAGTTTCATGCAATGGGTGGATACCTTACAAACAACGGAGAAGTAAGAAACCTGGAATCTTTTGGTGTCACGCTTTTCAATATTCTGTATTGTCTCTAATAGAACATTTAAAATTGGTTATATTCATTAGGTGTTTAATAATATGATCTTAATGTTGTGCTATCTATTGCCAACTTTGCCTGTACTCATTATTCAGGAATCTACCCAATGTAATGATTATTTTGGATGCATGATGATGTGTGGAAAAAACATCCATCTGCAGTGAAGCAGAAGTGATTCACTCTATAATATTAACTACTGCATTTTAGGTTGATTTCAAGCGTGTGGAACATTTTATACGTGCTATTGGTGTTCAAGAGAATCGAATTATTCAGAAGCGAGCTCGTTTACAACAGGTATAGACAGACTTATAGATCCCGAAAAGTGCATTTTTGTTACTAGAGAGTTTGCTTAGCAGAATCACCTTGTACTTATATTGTTTTCCAGCATTATTAACTTGATTGAAATAGGATTTGCATCAGAAATATGTAGATATGATCCACATGTAGTCTATCTCTACCGACATATCGATACATATGTATGTATTTATGGGTATGCTTGGATGGTAAAGATGATATTATCTCATATCCTTCAATTCATTTGCGTGCTATTATGCTCTGACATTACCTCAAACGTTTATATATTTAGGCATACGAGAAAGAGATGGGATTGATACCATTGGAAGAGAACAGTGATTCATGGAACAAGGTAAATAAGTTGTCGTTTTGCTGATTATTGCATCACCGTCTTATAAATGTAAGTTTATGTCCGAATAAAGGAACGGCTTACAAGAGAAATGGTTTTCACAGGTGAGAATGGGTGAAGCTGGGTGGAAGGAGCGCTACTACAAAGAGAAGTTTGAGGTTGCGACACAACTGGAGTTAGGAAACATAAAGAAGGATCTGGTGAGTTATTGTGCTGTGCACTTGACTTTGAGGACCACGAGAAATCAAATACTTTTTTTCTGAATTGTCGCACTTTCTATGACCATCGTTTCTGGACATCTTTCTATGAGCATTGCATAAATACTTCAATCACCTCAGAACTTAGCATATCAGGTGCCATTCTGTATCGAATTTTAATAGATATTGTCACAGATAGGCAAAATGTGGAAATAAGAAATTTGACACAACTATTCTTGTGGAACCTTTTACTTGATGAACGTAAATAGTATGCCGAGTGAATGGCAGGTAGTAAAGTATGCAGAAGGTCTTTCTTGGGTTTTGCAGTACTACTATCAAGGAGTATGCTCTTGGAAATGGTATGTATCCTTTCATTTTAAAAATGTAGCCTGTAACTTTGTGTGCTTTATTATTAATAAACGGATTTTTATGCTTATCCCATTGCTCTTTAATTAGTAATCGACAAGAACCATTAAAATGATCAACATGAGCTCCTTGATGTTTGGACATCATATGGTCTGATGTGCAGCAAGTAATAGAAGATAGGACTATCTGCACATTATTCATTGAGCTGGAAAGTGTTTCTTTTGGGGATAAAGTAGACAAGTCCCTCTGATCATCCTTAGACTTTGTAGATGCTCTGATGATTGTTAGAGCCTAGAAGGGTATGCTGTGATGAAATTTTCCTAAGTACCTGGTCATTGTTTTTCATGGAAGCACTGATGCATGATGTTAAGGACCAACATAATCATGCTAAATACTATTACTTTTGATCTCTTTTTATCAGTTTCAGCACCATGGTCACATATCTTAAGGACTCTCAGCTACTAACATCATAAATTTGCGGCTTACCTGCTTGAACTTTAACTGTGTCACTTTGTAAATTTGATCAAACTCATATGGATACCCATTGCATGTACTGTAAGGGTGGATATGGGAATTGGAATGTTTAGTAAATCGTAATCATAATGCCACCATATTCGTATGCTTTCTGCTCGAAATTACATGTAATGCAACACTTCGTATCTTTAACAACTGTTTTTGCAAATATGGGTTTGTAACATATGCATTGTATGATTATGTGCATCCTCTCTGGGGATGGATATGGAGAACAATAAAATATAATCAGTATGCCATTACCTATAATTAGTCTATCAGAGAAATCATATTTTATGGAAACATTTTGTTTTGAGTATAGTTCATGCAAAATATTTTCTCATGCAGGTTTTACCCTTATCACTATGCTCCGTTTGCTTCTGATCTAACAAAACTCGACACTCTTGAAATTGTTTTTGAGCTTGGTGCACCTTTCAAGCCTTTTGATCAACTCATGGGAGTATTACCTGCTGCAAGGTTACTTAAAAGCTTCTGACTGATTTCATATGAGCCTATATTTTGTTTATATCTTTCCCAGAAGTGACCTTTTTTCTTATTTTCAGTGCGGCAGCCCTTCCTGAACAATATAAATGGTTGATGACTGATCCCGAATCTCCTATAATTGATTTCTATCCTAAAGGTGAGTTTCAGAATAATATTGCTCATGTTTAGTTTCTTTTTCCTAGAAGAAGTGCATTAAAATCTTGTGTGATTTCAGACTTTGAGATAGATATGAATGGGAAACGCTTGGCTTGGCAGGTAAAACACTCGTTTGTGGATGATTCCTCTGAGTTTTGTGCTGTAAAAACAGTGATACAAAATTTTCCTGTAACATTTGGAAACCATGTTTTTCTATTCATTGAAGCTACTCACATTGTCAGAGAAACATAATCACGAGATCTTTTCAGGCCAGTTTATTATGCCTTAGGATGTGAGGCATGATCAAATGTAGACAGTCCGTGTGGTTATGAGATTCATACGGCAAAACGTGCATACGAAATTTACATGTACATTAGTGGACTGTTCATTCTATTCAGAGTAGTTACATACATTGTCAGAACATAATCATGACATTGAAGTCATGGTGATTTCGAATGTGTGGCTTGATCAAATGTATAGAGTCCCTCCCTGTGAAGAAGGCATATAGGTACGTTCCAGTTAATGAGCCCATTTGACCCTAAACTCATGTACAACTGAGAGAGATAGATGTGCATTAGTCTCACTAGCTGCACCAATAGTAATTGGCCGACCCAGAACTGTCTCCTCGCAGGTTGATATCAATGCAGTGAGAAAAGAATGAGGAAACAAAGATGTATTACATCTTTCAAGAGAGAAAGCTTTTCTGTTCTTCATTGGATTTGTTTGCATATGCATATCTACCTATCTCTATCTCAAACTGATTTGAATATGAATTGAGCCTCCATATTACGCTATAGAACGAATGACATGAATTGATATCTCCGTGTTGAGCTAGCTATTCTGAATGATTAAGTGCAGTTTTTGGGTATCTTTGCATTGAGAGGTCACAAATCTGTTGGATATCAGTCACTGATTTCAATATTACTGCAGTCACTATTGGGGCTGATATGTCGACATCTTACATTGTTATCTCGTCAAATTTACATTTTACATTGTTCTTACATCTGACCTGTGGTGAAAGTGAGAGAGAAAAAGGGACAGAGAGAGGGAGAGGGAGAATCAGTGAGTAAAAGAGATTAATAAAATCTAAATTTGTAGGCTGTTGTAAAACTTCCTTTCATTGATGAGGAAAGACTTCTTTCAGAAACAAGAAAATTGGAAGAAACATTAACGGTAGGTCCAGTTTTATATGTACAGAAATGTTAATATTCTGAGTATTAGTAAGATTTCCTGCTTCACTGTTTGACATTGACAGGAATCGGAGTCCCAAAGGAATAGTCAACAACCAGATATTCTGTCTGTTGAGAGTCAGCATCCTCTTGTCGATTGTATTAACTTATTTCAGAAGTCTTATGGTCATTTAGGTGGACAAGCACGTTATGATGCAAAGGTTATGATTGATACAACACTCAGGTTTGATTGCATAAACCAGTTAAACTGAATTGACATCTTTGCAGATTTCCTTATGGATAAAAATAATATTCTTATATTCTAGTTTAGACATACATCCTACACAGGTACAAAGTGTTGACTCACAAATTGGTGTAATGTGCACACAACACGATATAGTTTATGATTTTAAATGCAATCCATTGTAATCTGTATGGAATTCCTTGCTTTATCTGCATTATTCTAATATGCAGTGGCTAATGATAGTGAGATGTTGCTCTGAACAGTATTACCTGAAATATAGTACAAAATAACTCATCTAAGTGGTGTAAGTTTGTAGTTGTGTTCAGTGATGCCATGTGGTCTCACTTCTCTAAAAGTTTGATACAAATTTTTACAGTGGAGGTATGAATGGTTTCATTGGGTTTGCGGATTCTGTGCCAAAAGCTGAAATGGTGGTATCACCCATTGCTGGGATGCCCAGCATTAATGAGAATAATGTTTGGTAAATTGTTTACCCTTAGTTAGATGAGTATCACTGTTTTCCACGTTTATCCTTGCATATGACAGAAGTTTCTTTCCAGGTCAGTCTCTTACAGACTTCCTGCTGCTCATAAGCACATTGCAAAGCTTGTTGATGGAGTTGTGATTCCAGCCAAGGCAAGTTTGTGATGTTGTTGGCCATGTATTCATTTTGACAACTGGAGAACTGAACCAAAAGATTGCTACGTCACAGACTGTGAAGGAGCATGATATCAAAGGTCAATATGATGAGGAAAGCAGCAAACAAACTATTGACAGGTAGGAAACTATTTAGATTGGTCATGCCCCTGCATCAATATTTTATTTTATTCAGTTGGATGTTGGGGGGGGGGGGTGTGTGGTTGGGCGGCGGGGTTTACATGTAGTAGATCACCTATGGTTGGTTCCATATCTGGTACTGAACTTACTGGCGCTGCACATCGCCTTATCATTATCTCCAACACTCAAGAGCAAAACCCAAATGAAGTTATCCAGGAGTTGAAGACACGCCCTGCTGTTAAGAAGCCATTGAAGAAAGCTTCAACTTGCCCAACGGACCTCATTGGGGCACATCCATTTGCTTCCAGAACTCGTCCACCGGCTGGTCCTCCAGGCTATGAACGTGGATTCTCTCGGTCACAGGTCCTACCCTTTAGTTTAATGTCTATGAAAAGAGCAAGAGTTCCAGTATCTCATTTAAATCGCTGCTTGTGCCATTTGCAGCATAGTCTTTGTACTCTGTTTCCATCGAATGGTGGCAGCTTGGAGTTGAAAAATGGTATACTTCATCAAGTGGGCATATTATGGACCTTGTGTAACTATTATGGTGCACTGAAACCTTCCCGCCAGATGTCGTTGGGCATTGACCTGTGTCATGCTCTCAGGGTACAGAATAAAATGTTTTTGAAGGGATGCACAGTTAATAGCTCACCGTGGATGGTAAGTTAAAACTCTTATATTCATTTTTATCTTTAAGAGAATCTTTGTAGTGGTAGAAAAGTGCGCAATGATGAACAGAGAGCTGTCAGCCATGGATTTTTTGCGATGAGATTCTGTTCTTCCGTCAGGTGAATTTGTTGGCAAGATGTAAGAATGCGATAAGATGAACGAATACTATGATGGTGGGTGGGGAAGGCAATCAATTGATGATGGAAAGACAAAAATGGAGATTTGCTGGTAACAAAGGCCAGCTTTCTTTTGACATTGGACGAGTCGATGTATTTTCCAATGGTAGAAGGGTCCACCATTTTGCGAGGTGGATCAAACGGAAAACAAATTGGGAGGAATTTTTTGGCATTCCTGTATTAGAGGGTACTGTGTACCTCATACTGGAGCATGCATCACATGGGTAGCAAAGCAATGAGGCTTTCCATGCTTTTTTTGTAAGAGTGAACTCATTCAGGGTTCAAGCAGAGAATATTTGGCTTCTGGAGCCTTCACATTTTTCAGATATGTTGCAATTGACTTTGCACACAACTTTTGGGGTGGATTTTCTGAGCCATCACCTATATATAGTCTACTCTCAAGCTTCTCCAAATGTAATATTCAATATATATGTAGCTCTGATGCTCTAAATTTTTGCTTCATCCTTGGAAGACCCATGTGGCTTTCTGGAGATTTCTTTCATGTTCCTGTGCTTTCTATGATGATCAGATTGTCAGTCAGTAGTGCCATTTGATGCAAGGTTCATTTTCTCTTATGTGATTCTTAAGGCCATATGCCACATTCCATCTACCACATTGGATGAAGCTCTGTGTTTGTGGTTTAGTGATTAGGCTTTTATGGGTGTATTCTATTATGGAAGGTCACATGTAGCGTTGAATCTTGGATGGAGTTGGTTTGAAAACATTGGCTATCCATGATCGCTATTTCTCGCTAAAGATTCTTTGTTTGAAGAGTTTTGCCTAGCGATTTATCACCTCTCGGGTCAGTGTTAAAAGTCCTTTGGCGACTCTTCAATTGGGAGAGGGCATTTAGTGTTCATAGCTATATTTGGGACCTGTTAAAATTCGTCGATTTATGTTGCAGCTGTTTTCTTTGTTATTCGATATTACGACTAACGGGTATTTGCAAACTTGTGTGAAGGGAATCGGCTTGATTGTCGATTTAAATAGTTTCGATTCCTAGGCACTTCAACAGAGGATTGCGCTACAACTGTTCATTGACGAGGTGTCATTAGAGTAGTCCAGTAAAAGCCGATTGATTACACAGTCCCGCAGAATCGATCAGCGAGACTCGAACTAACATGCTCTAAAATAATGCAACTAAATTGAGCCGAACTTGTCGTTCAGACCAAACGAGCCCGATGTAGCGAGCGCTTAAACAGAGCCGATCAGCCTGAAATGTCTCGAACGAATCGAATTCGGAGTGCATCAGGATCGCATTCAGATCAATTTTTGACTTGCTAGTTAGTAATCGATTACGGAAAGCGAACCGATTGTAAGAGCATCCGTATCGATTAAAC
>JBBBWG010030132.1:26358-38149 GCA_037176905.1 Azolla pinnata | reverse complement strand
AGAAGAACCATAGCTGCATTTCGCCCAACAAAAACCAGAGTCTCTGTTCCACAGAGAAATCCCCATCCATGGTGCTGCTCTTCCTGTCGCCATCGCCAGCTCTGCCTCTCCAACAAGCAGCTCCATTGCCTCAGCTCCGTCTGCGCCGTAAGAACCCCAAACAGAGCCCTGCTCTTCTCGCCAGCGCCCGCGCCCACCAGGATGACGCCCCAGCACCCTCCCCCTCCACTGCTTCTTGCACGGACTTGTACCTGCTCGACGTTTCTCCTCTCTGCTACAAGGGCAGCAAGCCTAGCCCTTCCTCGCTTCTCTTCTGGCTCAAGTCCCTGCTTCATGTGACCCAGACACAACCCGTCATTGCGGTAAGTCGTGGCTTTCGTGTATGTTTATTGGACACGCACAGACATACATGCGGACATACATGCATACATACGCACATAAAATACATGCACGCATAAAATATATACACATAGATACGCATTGTGATGACACTCAATACAATAGAAGTATATATATGTAAGTATTCAACAACATTTAATTTTGAGTATATGTCTTTGAGCTTGACATATATAAAATGTATATCTATCTATCTATATACGGATGTATGTATGTATAAGTATGTAACAATATTTAATTTTAAGTGTACTACATTAAGTGCTTCCAAAATACCCAACATACATATTATATCTTATGAGAAATATTTCATAACCATGTCATTTCCTTTGTCATTTAGGAGTAACTGCCCACACTGGTTGGCAAGGTTACCCCTTCATGAAGTTTATGCATATCACTTCCATGGCACGTTGAGATTCCGAAGTGGCAATTCCAATAAGATGATCGTGCTTTAAATTATTTAGTTTGAGTCATCACAGTAGCTTGATTGACAAATAGTTTGTCATTTCAATAAGATTTATGCTAATTAACGTATACATTATTTCACGTTTTCATGGTTTTGAGTCATGAAAGGTACACATCTTTGGTGTTGGTTTATTGGGTCTATTTATAACTAAATCTTTTCTTGGGAGAATGACAAGTCAAACTTGTCCTATGAGTACTGCAACTGAGAAGTGTGTTTATAGAAAGTCAACCCATGGTTCAAGTCATCGAGTAATTATTGTTACGGGGCTATGATGTGAGTTTACGTTCTGAGATTTTCTTGAAGGATCTGGCTGCCATTTGTTGTATGACATTGCATTTGTAGTTGCCACCTACAAGCTTATCATGGTGATGATTTCCTTACTCATCTGAGCCTTTTTACATGACTTGTTCTTCAACGTGGAAACTCTGAATTTAGTGGGTTTTCAAATGTTTGTCAAAGATACTTTAGCGAAGGTTAACAAGAAAGGCAGTTATAGCTCTGATAGGGTAAAAATGACATATATTGATATAAGCAGAGAAAAGCGTATGGTCTCCAGAAGAGTAATATTTGTTTTGATTTGGATGTTATGCAATGGCTGTCAGAATGGTTTAAATAGAATTAATAGGTACAACTAATGAAGAGAAAACTGTTGACAGGTAATGGATGGAGAGAAGGGGAATGAATTCCGGAGGAATTTGCTACCCACTTACAAAGCGAATCGGAACAGTTTTGTTCCTCTCTCATCATCAAGAAAGAGGCAAACATGGATAGGTGATGATGCAGACTTACGAGAAGCATTCCCCTTCATCAAAGACTGCATGAGGGAATGCCATATTCCTGTATGCCTATAATGAAAACAAACCAATTTGTGTAAGTTTTTATATCTAAATTATTATCTGATTTCTTAATATTGACATTAAACAGATTGTAAGCATAGAAGATGCTGAAGCCGATGATGTTGTGGCTTCATTAACAGAAAAAGCTCTGATGAAGGGAATGCATGTGAAAATTGCATCACCGGATAAGGATTTCAAACAACTACTCTGTGACAAGGTGCAGATAGTGTTTCCAATGGCAGACCTTGAAAGATGGTCATTTTACACACACAAGGACTATTTCCGCCAACATGACAGTCATCCTGATATTGAGCTCGGACTTCGTGAGTTTCTGTGATCTCTCTCTATTTAAGCCAATTGCCAATCATGTTTGCATGGCTCTTAAGATAGTAGGCGAATTTCTCAATTTAACATGAACGAAATTAAATATACAGCCTCAAATGATGGGTCATTGATAATGATAGTTTTCCATTTGTGATACTTTGAGGATAACCCTAAAATTTTATATATTTCCAAGTTCTCAACATGTGCTTTCATGCTATTATATTTAAAATTTTACCACGATTCCCTGGAGTAATATTCTGGTTTTAGTTAGTTCCTATTGGTTTTGTGGTTAATATCCAAAATGAAAGGGGTAATATTTATTTGCCTTTGGATTGCTGGATAATAAGTTTGACCTTTCTTTGCAGGATGTCTCTTGGGTGACAAAATCGATAATGTCATTGGGCTTACAGATGTTGTTCCTGGATTTGGCCGAAAAACAGCTTTGAAACTTCTTATAAAACATGGATCTCTTGAGAATCTTCTCAATGTTGCATCCAAGAGAACTGTTGGAAAACCATACGTTCATGAAGCTCTTGTCAAGTATGAGTCCATACTCCGAAAGAACCTTGAAGTCCTTCGTTTGCGACGGTGAGTTTCTTGGTGATGTGAAAATAATGTTTTTCTTATAGTATCATCACTTTTCCTCAGAGGCCATATTTATGATTTTCAAAAGTAATGTGAAACCACTCACTCTAATTCCACTGATCAATTTCACATTAGATTGTTCTGGTTTAAATATTTGTAACTTATTGAGGGTTTTACTAATTGTTTTTATCGAATACATTATTGTTCCTCAGATTTCTTGAAATTTCTTTGAGGTTTCCTTTTCAAATGCTCCTTCTTTCAGTAATTGGTTATCCAAAGGTTAATGCATCACTTAGAAAATGTCTTATCATGGTTGTCTGACGAAAATACTGGGATTTTTCAGGGATCTTCCTGTATGCCTCGAACAAGAGTGGTGTGTTCAGAGGCACAACCTCAATGATGCAGATGCCTTTGAAAAGCTAGAGAAGCATATTAATGTCTTGCGAGCTCAACGTGGTTTGAAGTATGCCATGTGGACACGAGGGCCCGGCCCATCTGCTCAGAGAAATATGAGAAAGTCTAGATCAGAAATTTAGTACATACCACAGTGTGTGATGGCAGGATAATAATATGCCACAAAATAGCAGACTTATAGCATTTTTATATTCCATGAGGAAATTTTTATCTCTCATTATAAGCAGCATTTATACAAATGCCAAAAGAAGGATAAGTAAAGGGTGAGTCTCAAAGCTTACCATGGTACCATGTCATAGAAGTAATGATCAGAATTATGGAGGAAAATACAAAACTGTATAGAGAAGTTGATGAGATGTAAATTCTGAGGATTTTGAATAAAAGCTGTAATATAATGCCTTGTTAATCTCTCAATTAAGAGCAATTCATTCATTTGCTTCAGAAAACCATTGAAACCTTTTCATGAACTTAATGACTGTTCATGAGCTTTGTTTGTTACAGTTGGTTGTGTTTTCTGCTTTCTAAAGTTAAACAATAGAAATGAACAGAAAATTGCTTCTAAGCAAATAACTTTAAGAGGTTTGTTTTTTGGTCAGATTTATTCTTGGCTTTTTTAGTCGATGTCGATTGCATTGATAGCCCATTGTGTGAACCTTAACTTCCGTATCAGATTTAGAAACATACAGTCTACCTTAGGCTTGTATTATGGTGACGACTCTTTTAAGGGGAAAACTCAAAGACATTATAATCCCCACCAGGAAAAATAGTAATAATTTGTCAGCTACAATTAGTTACTTCATAGGAATCCTAAATTCGTTTATGACAAGTTCAAAGGGAAGACCTAACACCATAAGAAGTTTTTCTTTTATTTCTGATAAATGACCATTTCCACTTATCCAAAACTAAGTGGGAGACTTTAATTACCTCCCTTATCTTGTGGATGAAAGGATGTTCTACAATAGGTTATAAACTGATTGCAAATGAAATGATGCTTAACCAGTATGGTTGTAATCTGATAGCATATCATGATTTCCAAGCATGGTTTCACAAGTGGAGTGGGAGCGAAATTCTAGGGTAGGATACAAGGAGATTAGCAAATCGGTCTGCTCACAAAGCATATCAAATAGTGTTATCTAAATTGCAGAGATTATAACACTTTGACATCCTCATTACACCATCATAGCCAAAACTTGCTCACACTACTAATTTTGGCGCAAAAAATTATCTTCATACTACTTCCACGTTCCAACTACAGTTTGAATCATTAAGTTTTGTCACAAAGGGCCAAAAACAGTTTGAATCATTATTTGAATGTTAACAGTCGGCAAGGTTCCATAATTTATTTAGAACTTCTGCTGCCTGATTTTCACCCATGGAATCGATGGATTTGTTGCAGAATTAATGCTTGAATACAATAACCTGATGCTTTTAACTGAGAAGAGGAAAGTTATGTCCCATTAGGAGGCGATGAGCCAATCATGAAAGCAGAGATTTCATGCCAATTTGAAACAGTGTAAATAACCCCCTTTGACTTTTGCCACCCCTCTGAATGTGCAGACTTAATCTGCTGTACAGTTTCCTTGTATAATGGTATCATGGAAATCCCAAATGATCGTGCTACCTTCTTCAAGGAAGAGCTTGAACCAATAACAATGCCGATGTCACATTCGAGCAAACATAGAAGATCAGTGACACTGTCACCGATATAAATAGTTATTGTAGGTCCAGAAAGATCTACATGTTTAAGTATCTCCTGCAAAGTCCTCTCCTTATCGAATGGGGTTTCAAGCACTCTTATGATGTCACCGGATGTGGAAGACCCACTCAAGGAAAGCTCATTTGAATGTACTTTAATGAAATCCATACTTCCTGAGGCAACAAAAGAAAGTGTTATTATTAGGAACAGTTGAGAGCATATTTCAGATAAATTAATTCAGCTCTATCAGTAAAAACCTGCACATAAAATGTAAGTGTGAAGTGTAGGAACCAATTAGAAGAAATTATAAAGTATGAAGCGACTGTGTGTTGCTAAGCCACGTAACTTTGAACCCTAAGGTTAAGCATTCAATCAATAAATGGATGGGCATCCTGTGAGTAAAGCTTATACCGCATAACCTCAAGGTTGTGAACCATTCCGTGTAAAACACCTCATGTTTTGACATTACAAGTAATTTTCTTAATAAAATTTTCACAAGATTTCTTACTGTCAATAGTATTTTGTTCTGTAAGTTAATCATAAAAAATACTTACTCTTTGATAAAGCACCTTCGATAAGGGCTTTACTCCAACAAACTGAGATGATATGAACCATAACATTACTATACTTGCAAACTTCTTTAAAAAAGTCTGAACATCCTTCATGTAGAGGGATTTCACCACCAATTCTCCTAACCTCTTCCAGCTCTAGTCCTTGTAAAGCACTTTTCCTTATCAATTCAGAATTTGAATCTACCTCAAACTGTGATAATTTTTCGAGGAATGCACGCAAGCCGATGTCATCATAATTCGTCTGAGGATTACCTGCATAAATATCAACAGAAACTTCAGCATGTTAACAACCTGATATCTATATATGTACATTATTCTCAATGATGATATTCTTAAGTTGTTACAGCTCAATATTAAAAGACCTATTTTTAGGCAAACTAAATAAGAATTGTCCCATAGATTACAACCACATTGTTTTCCCAACCAAAATGGGGTGACAACTTATCATCCCATATAAAAGCTACTGTTTACAAGATCCTATTAAAATTTTCTCAAGTAATTAATGTGGACATAATTCACACGCATTGGCAAAAATGTACTGTGATGAGAATCTGACCACATACAACATTGCAGACATCATTTGGAAAATGAGGAAAAGATGAAAAGGATAAAATTCATTAATAATATTAGATCTAACCTGCATCCTCCAGAAGATGAATGATGTTGTTATATTGAGTACCGTAGGATTTCTTTAAGAATTCCCATGTTTGTTTGATGCTGGTGTGATGCTTTTCTCCGTGTTTGGAGGCATTCCTTATAGTAGCATCGGCTAGGACAGTACATGAATCCGTCATTGTGCAAGTCAAATCAAAATCAGACATCAACAAATAGGAAGATCTAGAATCACTGGTTTGTGATTTGATGAAAGGTAGAAGTGGACAGTCGCAGTTAGGCTGAGCAGAAAAGAAGTCCAATTCCAACTTCAAAGCTTGGAGGTAAAGTCTCTCAACATACTCGAAATCCTCTTTATCCAAATAGTTCGCTAGACAATCAAGTAGTTGCTCAATTACCTGAGTCGATGCCTGGCAAAAAATCAAACAAACGTTCGTAACATCGTGTTTCAGCCAAAGTAGAAAGATCAATGAGCAAATTAATTGTACATAAGCTCCTAATGCAGCTGTCGAATAAATGAAAATAATATGAACTTCGACTAAGATGACTCTAGTTCTTGGGTAAATACCAGAATAATCCAAAGTTTTAATTATACTTTTAGCTACTAGTAATGTTTTGGACCAGTCAAAATCCAGTAACCCCTAATGCGGAGAGATATTTGGCTAAATTCTCAACATGTTAGTGATATGTTGGCATTTCGTTCTAAGTATATTCATTTTATGCATATGATCAATGATTTTTGGAAAACCTGAAAAGACTTGGAGGAATATGTTGCAATCCAGTCACAATATACAGAGCCATGATAACCTTCATTGAAGGTCGTGGAAATTTCTTGTCCCAGAAATGAATACAGCTTCATACATGGGGTCATTGCTGCAATGGTGAAAGATGCAATTTTATTTTTATTTGCTGCTGTGCCGGTTTTCCTTTTCTCATATTCCTTCAAGGCACCTTTTCCTGACGCTGTTGTCAAAAGGAATTCAGTGTACTTGGTCGTGGCAGCGTCTGGTTTATTCTCCTTGGCGAGATCTACACCCCAATTCTGAAACATCCATGTTCTTATTCTTCATATGAAATTCCGGGAGTCAAAAATGTTAATATGAACCTATCTGGAAAACTAGAAACTTCAAAAAAGAAAACCCAGACGTTAAAAAACTACTAAAATACATAGGCATGTGGTTGAATGAAACTGAGCCTAACGTGATAGAAATTTTTGAAATGCCTACAGAAAAATATCTAAAAATGAGACAAAATGTGCTCGAGAAGCAGCTGCTTCTACCTTGGCATAAGAGGAATGGAGCATGAGTTCATTGTCAACAGCATGTTGAAGGTCACTGATTGATAACTTCAATGCGTCGTGGTCAACATTTTCACGAGCAAGACGATACCTATATATAATCATAATAAAAAATTCATCCGAACCTGTACTATCTAATGACGTGAGACTTGGTTAAACATCGACAAGAATCACCATCTAAAGGCTGAAAATTTGGGCTTTCATCTAGAAAACAAAAAGGAATAGAGCTATTATTTTAAGAACCAAACTTTAGCTTATGTTGTGGACTAAAACTTCGGTTATTCCAGCCAAAAACCTGCAAAAATATCTATTTGAAGTCCAATCTAGGAACCATCATCATTTTGCCTAAAACCCTAAAATAACCACACTTGCTTGGGAACCTAAAACACAGCGGAAAAGCGAGATTAGGGTTTATGTCTACTAGAAGAACAAGCTTAGGGCTTCCGATTTTATCTTTCCAGAGGGATCAGAAAGAAGATGGGAAAGATAGAAAAACAGAAAGGTACAAATGCCAAAAGGGGGAAGGGAAGAAGGAGAAAAGAAAGCGTTAGCTTACGCATCGGAGAAAGCTTGCAAGAAGAAAGCATCTTGGGCGATGTAGTGCCTGAAAGCATTGAGCTGGAGCTTCCCCGCAGCCAAAGAGACGACGAAGGGGTGATACAGGGCGGCCATGGAGAGGGGTTTGCTCTTCTCCCACAGGAAGTCTGCCAAGCTCGAATTGCAGCGGAGGTTGAAGTCCATTGGAGCTGGAGAAGAAGGTGGAAGGGAGAGCAAAGGAGAAGGAGAAGGAGAAGAAGAAGGGGAGTAGACATGGTGGAGGAACGGGGTCCACCCTGTTCTTCTTCCTCTGCCTCTTCTTCTTGCCAATGCATGTTGGATCAACATAGGTAGTGTTAAAACACTCATTGTGAATTTCTAGATTCTTTCTTCCTTCTTTCTTTCTTGCTCTGCATGCATCAACAAGGAGTCTATCTTCTCACCTCCATAGCCAGGTACGGAGCTCTCGAAAAGCCGATGAGAAACCATGAGAGATCAGGATCGTCTTCTTCTTTGTCCCAGGCAAAAGACCTTGGTTTTCTGATCACTCCTTCCAACTCCATAGCTATGGTGTGGGATTCATACGCCCCAAGTTCTCTCCTACAGGCTACGGTGGACCGGTACCTTTCTCTCAAAGTCCCCAAATGTGTACCTTCTCTGCTCTAATACATGTAAGAACAGCATCTTGAGCCAATTTTTTGATGCCTTGACAACCAATTCTTTTCCATGTTTGCGGAGAAAAAGGTTTTCTGCTCTGCCCAAACCTCTTGTTATGGAGCTCTATACATGCTCCATTACATAGTGTTCTATACATTTTGAATGAGTCATGGTTCAAACATATTGATCAGTTACCGTGGAAGGAACAAGCTTGCCTGATTCACGATGTAAATGCAACCAGTCAGATTCAATTGATTGGCTCAAAAGTAGCTTCTGGCATCTAATGTGCTAATCCATAAACCATGTTATTTATGTGAAACAATCAAACCTTCCTAAACATACTACAAGCAAATGATCTACTTAGTAATGACCTAGTCTACGGACTTTTGGTGTACAAGTTCAGATATCTTATAGCCCTTGTGAATTTTAATCTATATCCATTATCCACATCATACAAAAAAATTATATACAGCCTTTCAAACCGATCCTCTTCAGTACATTGAAATGACATGCGGCTTGATAAAAACACAAAGACCCAAATCATCAATGTTGAAGGAGTAAACAGATATTATCAGCATATGTTATATATAGATCACTTCCTATGATGAGAGGTCTATTGACAATACAATATGCCGGTAAATCAGCTGAGTGACCACATTCATTTTCGTCTTACTGATATCATTATTCACCTGAATGGATCAACATTAGAATAAATTGTAATACTGAAGCGATCAGAAGTGAAGTCCCATTACAAAGATGAAGCCCACATTGTTCAGCATTCAAGCAAAAAACCTTTGCTCTTTCGCCATGCTGACATACACACTGATATTTTTTCTCATTTTTCCATTTTATTTCATCAATGGAATGGAAAGTCTGATGATAATTTGGGAAAGAGGGCTGTCTGGAACAGACGCTGGTTCAAAACCCACTTGGACATATCCACCTCTGATTTTTAAATCTGGAGAAGAAAACAAAAAAGACATAAAATCTGTTTATTTAGTGCAATCAATGTAACTTGAGAAAATTAAGCATTCTATCTACACCCTTTTTCTAAATCTTGAATATTCTACTATCTATACCCTTTTTCCAAATCTTGAATATTCTACCACAACATTATAGCAATAAAGAATTGGAAATAAGTAGAACCCAAATTGTCGATCAAGATGCATGTCTTCGATGTATGGATCAACACCAGAGTGTGCCCAAATAGTGTGCACAAATCTTTCATCGGTTGTGGTTAATCATGAACTGCAACCCATTTTCCATTTGATATAGTTGCAAGTTTGCAAAGATGTCTCAACAAATGCAGTAGCTGGTCTTATGGTAAATCATGAACTGCCGACCTTTTCACCAAGTTTTCAGAAGTCCTATGATACTTCACGTCTATGACACTTCATTTCTCTCCAGCCTTTGCATTTTTATACGGTAGAAAATAATGATGAAACTTCATCATGACATTGAAACGAACCCAACTAGAAAGGGCTTCAAAATGCAACAAAGAGCCCTCCATGATATCAGAGGAGGCTTGATACACTCACTTCTTTACCCTTGCAACAGCATCGAACTATGACAATGAAAATAGAAACAAAACGAAAGTCTATCTAAAATATATAAAAAAAAGGACTTTGTACTTACTTATGTGTCTGGGAAAAGAGCAGCTCTACCCTTTCGCTCCCATTCTGTCATCCTTTCTTACACAGCATCCCCTTCCAGAAGCTTACGAGCTTCATCGCGATTGACTTGCAGGGCCTTGGAGAGAGAAGTCAAGAAGGCATCGAAACTCAAGGCATCTAATTCATGTCCTTGACCCCGCATTTCCTTGAGCAAAGAGGATGCAGCTTTATGGTTCCCTTTTGCACAATGGCCCTGGAGTAGCGAAGAGTAGGTCTCGAAAGATGGGCGGAAACCATTGTACTTCATCTCCTGCAGGAGCTGAGAAGCCCTATCCATGGACTCTGTCTTCACAAGGCCTGAGATCAGACTGCTGTAGGTCGATTCATTGGGCGGGAATCCTGCAGAAATCATTTCATCGAACAAGTGGAGGGCCTCGATCGAATTGCCCGACAAACCGTAACCATAGATCAAGATGTTGTAGGAGATGATATCCGGCGCTGGAGCACCCGATTTCCGCATTCGGTTGAACAGCTGCTGTGCCTTCCCAATGTCTTGCGCAAGCTGGTTTTCGCTGCCCTTTCCGGCTACCACCACATCTTCTCCTTCTTCGTCTCGCTGCCGTTGGTACCAATCACTGTCATTCTGCGGCTTCCTACTAACTGCCGATTTGAGCACTTTATTGTAGTGCTGGATGCTGGGGCTCGCTCCTTTCGAGATCGAGAGGTCGAAAGCTTCCATGGTTTCTTCGAATGTTCGCGCCGCATGGCAATACAGCGACAAAAGAGGCTCGAAGAGATACGGCGGCATCGGGACGGCGGGGTTGTTCCAGAACGAGCGAAGATCGACGAGGAACTGATCGATCGAAGGCGGCTTCGGCGGCGGAAGCAGCGGCGCGATCCGCCGGCCCAGATTCATCATCGACGACGACGCCGAAGAAGACGAGAACGGATCGAAGTTAGGGTTCCGGAGGTACCACATGAGGGTCTGCAGGGCGAGAATCGGCTTGTTATCCGCCGCGAGGCTGTCGACGACGGAGCACACATCATCGGCGGAGGGCGGCGGAGGATCCGCTTCTGCAAGGGCGAGGGGGAGAGGCCTGGAATGCAGGAGCGAAAGGAGGCGCTGCGCGGCGGGGGAGAGGTCGGCGACCTCGGAGCTGCGGGCGAAATCGGTATCGGCGAAGAGGGATTGATCGTAGAGATCTGCAGCTGCTGCGGGGGAGGACGGAGAAGGGTCTCCGATGGGCGACGGATGTGCCTTCTGCTGCTGGCGATGGGCGTGGGCGATCAGCTGCCTGCGTCTGCGGATGGAATCCAGGATTCGCCATCGCGACACAGCAGCACCGCTCGCCATAGCTCCTCGACCTCGCGATCTCTGCGTCAGGAAGGCACGCACAGATCTGTGATTAGGGTTTTGGAGGTTTTCTCTGAGTTTCGTGGGCGATTTGTGGGCGATTTGTATTGTGGGCGGTTTGTGGGCGATTTGGATTGTGGGCGATTTGGATTGTGGGCGATTTGTGGGCGATTTGCACAAAACTGAAATATCTCGAAGAAAGGTTTAGGGTTTTAGGGTTTCAGGTTTTCTCTGAGTTTTGTGGGCGATTTGTGGGCGATTTGCTTTCTACCCACAAAACTGAAATATCTCGAAGAAAGGTTTAGGGTTTAGGGTTTAAGGGTTTAGGGTTTTAGGATTTAGGGTTTTAGAGTTTCAGGTTTTCTCCGAGTTTTGTGGGCGATTTGCCTTCTACACACAAAACTAAAATATCCGGAAGAAAGGGTTTAGGGTTTA
>JBBBWG010030132.1:7618-26258 GCA_037176905.1 Azolla pinnata | reverse complement strand
TTTAGGGTTTAGGGTTTTAGAGTTTAAGGTTTACGGTTTAAGGCTTGGCGTTACCCTTCAGCTTCTGAACGATCAGCTGTGCTTTCGTGTGTTCTTTCGATTTCCTCGTACATAAAACTGATTGATCAGCAATGCTTTGATATGTTCTTTCGATTCCCCTGTACATAAAACTGATGATGCTCAGGTGCAATTGACCGAGACCCCAAGTGATGAAATCATGGGCCGATGAATTGGGCCTGGAAGGGTGATGATTCGATTCCAGAAGAGCGCTTCTGGTCTCCGATTAGGAATTTCTTCTTGCCTCAGCCCCTTTCTAGCTGAATGCGAATCCAAACGGCCGCTTGGGCAAGATCGTCGAGAGTGACGTCCATTTCGTCTAATTCGTGGGCTGTCAGCAAACAGGCTGGTGCATCTGATGCTAACACGTTCCCGAGAGGCTTTATCGTCAAAACTACGAAATCTCACACACTCGCTGCAAGATGCAAATGCAAATGCAGATGTAGATGTAGATGCGATTGTATGGTATGGCGTAGTAGCTTAGTCTGTTAGCTTTGATTCGTACTTTGCTCGAGAGGAATCCGGGAACCGCCCGACATGCTTAGTGTTCATCCTAGAACGGCTGTTTCAACCTATCTATCCCATACCCATATGGGCATTCGATATTCAGTTGCGGCGATCAATCATCTTAGAACGGCTTATTCAACCCATCGATTCCATGCCCAGATCGGCATTTCATCAACGTGGCGATCGATCATCTTAGTCAAACGACCGATTCAACGTGTCGATCCCCATACCCAGATCGGCATTTGATCTGACAGCGTGGCGATCGACCCGTCCATGCATTGATCGCAAATGAGAGCACGAACGAGCGATGATGATGGAGCGAAAACGGGTTTGCAAAGTTCAATTCGGATGGATAGAACTATAATATGGATTTCAGATGCTTAAATTTTGTTTTGATCCAAGCTTGCATGATCAGCCACGGCGGGAACTACCCACGGATTCAACTTCATACGATTTACTCGAGCGGATCATCGAGCTGTTGAGCACAACTTGTCGACAGGGCAGATCATGGGCCCCAGTAGCATTAATGTTAGTGTGCATGGATCTTGTTGGGTCCATGTGCCGATTGCAGGAACAACTGCAAGCCATGATCACAAGGCATGTTGATTGTTAATTCATATAGTTAAGGAAAAACTACCGAAAACAATGCCTAATCAACTTGTTAATTGCATTTTAGTGCCTATTACAACATAGAGATTACACATCAACGTCGCCTAATTTTTATCTTTCACTAGAAATTAACGCCCCATTAATCCTCAGTCCTTCCTAATCGCGTCTCGCTAATCGATTCTATCCTTCTCTCATTTGCTAATCGCCTCCATCTATGTCTCACTAATTCCTAGCCTTCGTACTGCCGTTTACTAATCGATTCCCTTACCTGCATTCGATTAACGGAAGTTAGTACTTTTTTTTCAATGAATTTTGTGTTGATCGATTCATTAGGCATTAGTTGCTCGCGGGAGATCAAACTAGGTTGTTGACTTCTAATTTCTAATTTTAGTGGGTGTCGAAATGTAATTGATAGATTTGTTAGGAGTTTTTTTTTGTTGTTACAAGTTTCCCTATAATTGTCAATTGATTGGCATTAATCATCAGCTGTGATGATCCATGGAATCATTTAATTCTGCCTCTAGTGCAAAGTAGACTGATTTGATTACCTGATAGCATGTGATCAGGGAAGACAGGAATCCCAATGCTCCGGTGACTCGTGGAGTTACCCGCTTCTGCGCCAAGTGCAACAGCCCGATCGCGACAATGATGTCCAAAGAGGATCTGATGAAGCCAATTGCACCTTCATGGACCTTCTTCTTCTCCTCCGCCTGCCAACATATCGATCGATCGATGTCGGTTTAACACAATACACTAGATCGTGATCATCGATCGCGGGTGATTGGATCACTAGCTGATTCGATGGGCAGGAATTGTTACAAAATTCACAATGGCGCGTGAGCTAATGATTGGCCATGTTTGATCTAGCAAAATCCGTCGGACTATGATCTGTTTTAATTACATATAATGCTGCGGGCCGCGATTACGTACCGATTGCTTGTACTTGCTCGCATGGGAGACCAGATTATGGAGCTGATCAAAAGTTCAAACAGATTCATTCAAAAGCCCAAATTAGATCAGCACATGAATCTGCAAGCCGATCGAAACCCAAACGCACTACGCTCTCGAATCGCTCCGTTATCGTTATGATTTCAGAATCGTTTGCGGCAAGACTCGCACCTCGACCAGCGCGTCGCATGCGCTACCCCCCATGAAACAGTACAAGGAGAGATTTGCCAGCGAATCCGCATGCCATTTGCTCTGATCATCGGCCATGAAAACATCAATACAACTAGTCCCCAAAACCCTAATTCAACATGGATCGATCAACGCGAAAATGATGATGATGATGGTGATCAAAAGCATATCAGCATAGATGGAGGCAAGTTACCTTGTAGATCCCCATCCTCCCCGCCCAGACGAGATTATCGAGCGCGAAATACGTTGCCATGAGCAAGTGCTTGGACTGCATCATCATCAATTCAAGAGACGTATAACAATATTCCATTACAATCAGCTCCATTGGCCAGCAATATCACCGAATCACACATTTCGAATCGATACCGACATTAGAAACCATCTGAATCAATGGAAGTCCGCCGTGCGATGACGCCGACAAGGCCTCAAGCTCATTTATGGACTGCAGATTAAAAGAAAAAAGCTCGCCGTCTCGTGTTTGTGAGATCAATCCATGGCGTAATTCAACAATTACCAGCTGATCGATCAAATGCTATATACAGATAGAGATGATCCGATGAGAAATACAATTAGGCAGCTGACCTTGAGGAGGCGGAAGACCTTACGAGCTAGGCCGGTCGAAACATCGATGTCGTGGGCGATGCCCTGGGCTTGTTCGCCGCTGATGAACTTGGAACCGTACTGGATGGCGCGGCATAGCTTGTCGCGAGATTCGACGTGATCGAGGAAACCGCCCATCGTCGCAGGCTGCAATCCAGGATTCACCGCCTTGAAGAAGGTCGCCTTCGTGGGGATCATGTTGAGGATTATCGCAAATATATTGTTGCTCGCAGCTGATCGCGGTGTGTTCCGCCTCGTGATCTCTTGTCGCGGTGGATTGCTCGGGGTTGATTGTTGTGGCTGACCTGCATTTTGGGCTGGTGATTGTGGTGGCTGAGCTGCATCTTGGGCTGGTGCTTGTGGTGGCTGAGCATTTGGGTGACTGCTGCTGGAAACCTCCAATTAGCACATCGGTCAGGCATCGATTCGCAAAGATTCGCCAAAAAGCATTCAATTCGTTTCGTGCTGTCTAGAACCTCGTGTCGATGATTCACAAAGATTCCTCTGAAAGCATTCGATTCGATTCGATTCGATTCATGCTCTCTAGAACCTCGTGTCGATGATTCACAAAGATTCACCGAAAAAGCATTCGATTTGATTTCGTGCTGCCAAACAACCTTGTGTCGTTTTGATTCTCACGATGGATTCGCAAGAGATTTCACTGAAAGCATTCGATTCGATCCACAAGATGAGTCACGACGATACACACACCTCGTGTTGGGCTGTTGCGAACCGTCGTTGGGGCCGGTCGACATGGCAAAAGAGCTGATCGCAAGTGATGAATGCAAACTCCCTCCTTTTGTCCTTTGGGATGATGTCGCTGGCAGTTATTTCGGTTAGGATGTGGTGGCTCCTCCTCCTGGTTGCGGCGGAGCGGATCAGATGCAAAACCTGATCTGATGGAGGTCAAGAGTGCAAGGTTCTCTTCTTCTTATATGCAATCTTCTTCTTCTTCTTCTTCTTCTTCTTCCTCCTCCTCCTCCTCCTCCTCCTCCTCTGCTTCTTTGGAGGGGCTACCATTTAAGGGCATCTCCTAACTGGAATAACTGCCGTGCAAAGTTTGTGAAAGATGCTTGGGATCTTTGCTTAAGCGTGCAAAGCACAGGCACAAAAGCCGAGATCAAATGGAAAGGAATAGCGTGCTGGAGGACCAGAAACAATTCTCATCAGACCTTGCTACCAGAGACCATGCTTTGATGAGATAATGGTGCTCTAGGAAATGGACATGGCCCCTCTCTGTGCCTTTCTCTGGTTCTAGCCGTAGAAAAGTAGCAAAGGACAGAGGGGTACTTGGTTGCTTCCTGCGCCAGCACCCACCATAGATATAACTTTCGTCATTCTTCTCATGTTTTAGTATTGATTCTGTCCCTCTTTTTCCGATTTCTTCGATAAATTGGCATGAACTCACCACTACACATGGCCACAATGAAAGACCAATCATATAGATTCTAAATTGCCCATTCTAAACTGTGAACTCAAAACATTCTATCTACTTCTGTTACAATCACGTGGTTCCATCTTCTCCATCAACTACAGAATGATCAGTGAAACACTGAGGTAGGTAGACACTCAGAAATATAATATGATAGGTACTAGTGTGCAACAGACAAAACGTTCAATACTCAATTATTACAGCTTTTTCTCCCATTCAATCATAGAGAAAGCATCAGAAGACCTTTCATGGTTTTGCAATGGATGACCATATTACAGAATATAGTATGACAGGTACTAGTGTACAACAGACAAAACATTCTATACTCAATAATTACAGCTTTTTCTCCCATACAATCATAGAGAAAAACCTCAGATCTTTTATGGTTTTGCAATGGGTGACCATATTGCACACACCCACCCACACAGATATATAAACACGATAGATATACAGAGACACCCCTTGAATTTCCAGCAGCCAAAAAGAGATTTCAAGGATGGAAAATGCATACAGAGCTTTTCTTCCAATGAAATAATACAGCAAACTTTTCTTCCAATGCTTTTCCATCTTTGTTTATGTCCAATGTGAGGAGGTATATTCACACATAATTTACAACCACCACTGTATCAGCTCTGACTACACAGCACTTTGAATTTCTATTCAACGAATGCCATTTCTTATTCAAGATGATTTACATGTTAAAAAGGAAAGAAAAGATCGTTAAAATAAAGCCTTTGAGCAAAACATGTTTTTATGCATGTCTTATATTATTATACTGCAGATCATGTATTCTATCAGCAATCAATCGATTTCTTCACAGGAAATATTGCGAAAGCTCTATTTTCTTGTTGTATTTTTGTACGAATTTTTCCTATTTTTTTCTTATTTTCTGGTTGGAAATGGAAATTATTAAGAGAAGAAACAAACCAAAAAGGCACTACCATTGGATGTCTTCACAGCTTTCCGAGAACTACAATTCGATCAACTTATATATAGCTATATATTGTTGGAATGGCTCAAAATTTTCCGCAAACCGTCCATCCTGTAGTACTGAATATATATAATTGACGATCACTTCTCAGGTGCAAATTTCTTTTATTTCCTCTCAGTTGTGACCCCAACTGCCACATTATTTACCTGCCATGACGGTATATCGGATGTCATTGAGAAAGTTCTATCAAAAACTCTCTTACTATTGGCTGATTGATATGACAGGAAAGTTTCTTTTACCAGTTTCCCACTCTCATCTAGTGTCATCGGATTTTCCACAACTACTGTATGGGTTTGATACGTCGGCTGCAAGAAGAGTTCACAGCCACAGAAGCAAAGAACAAGTCACTCATTTAGTTCATTCTACTACTGTAGTATATAGTTTAAAAATCACTATCATGATGCAAATAATCCCACATTTTGAACAAAAGTGATCCCCACTAAAATGAACTAACCAACAATATGGAAAAAGACCTGATTTTGGGTTTGAGGTCATGACACTGTGGCTGAATGAAACACAATGAAAAACGCCCCACACAATCATGATGACCAAAAACATAATAGATGCCTTTCTCACTACTGCACTATATCCAATGATAGAAAGCAGCATTATTTACTATACCTGTGGTGGTTGAGAAGGTAGTGGCTGTGACGACGAGTAGTTTAACGGAGTTCGATGTGCAGGCAGTGGCACTCTGGCGTTATTCATCTAGAAATCATCAACACACATTAATTAATATCACCAAAGCAAATACGGAAAGAACATTCAAAACTCCTTTCATACAAAATTACGCCCATGCAATACTGACCATTTGGAAGGCATTCACTGCAAGGAATTATCTAAAGTTAAAACAAATTTGGCTATAACTTCCATATTCATTACAATTCATCTGATTTCGACCTTGCGTATTTATTGTTGGATATCAATCACTTAACAAAACTATATCAACAGTGATGGAGTTTACTCAGTTTACTCAAAGCGTCTCTGTGCTTTCACAAAGAATGGAACTTACAAAGACAACATATTTACGCTCTTATTATCAAGTTATCACTATTAGCAGAGAGAGAAAGGCAAAGGACTAACAAGGATATGTTCCTCAACAACCCACACCAACCATGTAAGGGAGAAAAAAGACATACTCCAATCGCAGTGACAAACTGACAAACTGCACATTTTACTGATTGAGCACCGTATGGATACATCAACGTGGTAGCGCAACCTCCACAGGTAACGTGTGCCATCTGATTCGCTAGTAAAAAAAGAAAAGAATCATTATTTATAATTTCCGTAGTACTAATACCTTGTGCCTTCTACTTACCTCAAGGTTAGGTATAACATCTGAATGAAGCACCACCCAACTAACTCGTTAAAATTTCCCATATAACTTTCTAAGTACATAGTAGAGACTCTAGAAGAGATAAAAAGGAAAATGTGTACCTTCCATTGCAAGATTAACTGTATGGCAACAGGAGCAATGCACACTTGTGGCACCACGTACGTACATAAGCAGTGTATGGCAGCCACCACAAATCAATTGGGCCATCTCTGTCCCTGAAGAAACTAGAAATAGTAAATAAAGCATCTATTGAATTTCCATATCAACTTTCCATAAGATCCCGCCCATCAAACCAACATAATAGACCAATTAGGCCGTGAAGAAAGAAAAATCTGGATCCTCTGTCACAGATTTCAAGGCATTTCTAATCACAAAATAATGCCTAAAGATCAAAATGCTGTAAATACATTTAAGCAATCGACCCAAAAAAGGAATTCGATAAGTAATGCAGGGCCTCTTCATCTTTAAACAGGCCATCTACGGTCTAGATTCTTGCAAGATACAAAGAAAATTTTTTCATTTAGATGTTGACAGCTTGTTTCCCACATAATTGCAATACATTCATTTGATTGGCGAATGCATTTTGAAAAGGCCAAGGAAGTTGTGTCATACACAAGCTTTTGTGACTTTTGGAAATCATTTGAAGTTCTCATCTAAATGAATTCATGACGAGATTGAGCCCATTCAGAGATCAGAGGATTGTTGATGGAACATAAAAACCACGAATACCGAGATACAAGGCAACTGGACTGTATTAGCAATACACCATTATCGTTGCTCAATCAATTTGGTCTTTCAAAGATACATAAGTGCCCATGTGCTTTCAGTGCTGTGTACCTATAACCATTATTGCTAGATAAAGTCAACTTTCGACTCCAGTAAACAACAATATACATCTGACTACCTATCAATCTCACCCTTCACCCCTCCCTTTGCCATGATCAAAAGAGACACATGACTTATGAAACCGACTATAACTTCTATGTTATATTGTTTGGATTGCAATGAATACCCATTTGTTGGAATTGGCATAGATGAGCTAAAACAATAAGTAGTATTAAACCACTTTGCAGAAATTAGGAATATGAAGCAGGAAGGCATCAAAGGGTTGGACTCAAAATGATTAATGGGCTCAAAAGTATACCCAACGAGGGAGCCATGTAATTTGCGCTGGTGTAGATATTAAGCTTCAGTCATAAGAACTGACAAGTATAAACATTAGATATGCTTGAAAATAGACACTGTGCCACTCCTACTAGTAATGGCTAGATGCTCTAATGCTTAGTGAGATTCCACCTTTATGCTTGTTCAGATTGATCTCAAGCTTCTGTCAATCTAGAAAATGGCAAGACTTATCCTAGAACAAAGGGCGCGTTTATTGTCTTTGCCGATATGAATGTTCATATGGCCCTCTTGCAATAGATACAATCCTTCAAGCCACATTCGTCCAGGATTAAGAGAAGAGATACAACTATCTGGTTGATATTCCATGGCTCAAAAAGAGTTGGATCAATATGTAAAGTCACTTCAGTGCATGTGCAACCGTACCAAAGTGTACAATGCAGACACTGTATCTGCATGGCATTGCAATGGTAGCTTCAAATTTAGAGAATTCAAATACGATAGAGTGCCAAAAGGTTAAGCAGCAGCACCAGTGTTCCATTTTCGTTAATGGACTCCATAATCAGATCATAGAGCTTTACGTATTGATGTTCAATGCATTCTATACAACTCTAAACTGTAAACCTCAATCATAGCACGGAAAAACCACAATTGCTCAGAGAATTTACAAGCAACACCAAGATGGTTTAGAAAACGATACAGAACAGTGATACTCCGATCTTCTTCAACACTAGAAGAAAAATGACAAGCCTTTCAGAATGTATTTCAGCTTAAATACTACATGGAAACAAGAGGATATTTCACACATAACATACATCAAGAAACAGAGGTCCATATATTTCATTATCAAAGTTCCAAAGCACAGTTATAATAAAAGGTTTGATATAAGAGTGCTCTAGCTAATGAGCTCCTATGCAAGTAGATACATACACAAACCATGGCTGAAATGCGAAATAACTCTAGATTAGCCCTAAGATTTTCTTATGCACAATAGACTGTTAGTTTCAACAGCCTATTTATATATAATAGGCAAAATACCACTCTTCTCTTTGATTATTTATGAGAACATAGATGGTGCTTGTTTAATGTTTACTTAGTGAGACGCGTGCCTGGAAAATGCACCACTACATGTCACTCGATGACATCTATGAGAAGGTGATACACCTCTGGAAATACAGATTACAGTTCATGTTTTCTCTAAATATTATTGCATCAGGTAAAAAAGGCCACATTTCCGGTATTAAAGATTTCCATTTTATGCTCCCAATCATTGCCATTGCACGAGCAAACGTTATCACAAGTATATACAAACATATACATATACATACACACATACATTCATGCATACATACGCACATAGAGACAGCACACATAAACAAACACACATATACGTACGTATGTATGTATGTATGTATGTAGGTAGGTACATGTAAACGCTAGATATACATATCTGTACGTAAACACATAAATATACATACATAGAAGCATACATATATCAGAGTCGTGAAAAGGAGTCTTTTCGTTGTGACAGTATCACTCACCTGGAGGAGGGACAGGTGTCACTGCGCTACAAAGGGCACATCTCACATTCGCAGCTCCTTGAGGGTAAAGAAGAAGCGTTCTGCAACCACTGCATACAAGTTGTCCTTGAGAACCTGAGAAAAAACAGGCAGAATAAGCAAACAACAGAAATCTAGAAAGCAGCATATACAATACAAGGGAATCCAATTTCGATGAAGAACACCCCAGATCAGAGACTAAAACAGGTTAGATTTTGTCACCGAAACTAGGAGGAATTTTCATTCCTGTCTCACCTGCGGGAGGAGGAGGGGGAGGAGGAGACGCCATTTGAGGCTGAGGAGGGTAAGGAACAAGAGGAACAGGCATTGGAATGAGCGAAAGACGAAGAACGAGCAAGAAGATAGATGTCGAAAACCCAATATGTATGTAGATAGATATGTAAGCAGAAACCTTAGAAACAGAGGATATGGAGGGAGGCAATCTGGAGGGGCGCAAAAACCCTAGAAAGCCGAGGGTGGGTGCAGAGGCTAGAGAAAGAAGGTGACAGAAGAATGGGAGCAGAAACCCTAGAGAGAGGGAGGGGGGAATGTGTGGGGAGAATCTAGAAACAAGGGGTAGTGAACGTGGCGCTAGAAACAGGGGAAGTGAGAAACCCTAAGGAAGGATCACAAGAATCACAAGAAGCAGAAGCAGAAGAAGAAGCAGAATCAGAAGCAGGATCAGAAGCGGAATCAGAAGGAGAAGGCGAAGGAGAAGACGAGCCTTCCTTCCTCTGCAGAGCAGAGAGATTTCTGAAGCAGCTTCGATTTTGACTGGTGTTCTATCCAAAACCTCAACTTTTGTTCCCTGCACTTCTTCTTCTTCTTTCTTCTTCTTTCTTCTTTCTTCTTCTTCTTCTTCCTTCTTCTTCTTTCTTCTTCTTCTTCTTCTTTTTCTTTCTTCTTCTTCTTCTTCTTCTTCTTCTTCTTCTTCTTTCTTCTTCTTCTTCTTCTTCTTCTTTCTTCTTCTTCTTTCTTCTTCCCATTATTTTTTATTAACCATTTGCATTTTCTTCTTCTTATTTCATTGCAAATTTCCTTTTGTTCTTTCAATTCTTCATTTAAAACCATTCCTGCTCCAATCTTTTGTTTCCAAGTCTTTTGATTTTCATGACTCCAATGATCATATTTGCGTTTTCTTCACCCTGTTTCACATCCATGACCCTATAAATTTCCTCTTCTTTCTGGGAGAATTACCAGAACGCGCCTGACAAGCTTATAAATTATATTTTAACGCCCACTGAAATAAAAAAATTACAAATTGATGCCTAATCTTATCTTCCACTAAAAATTATCATTCAATTGATATCGAGAATAGATTTTTTCTGTTTCACAATGCGCTATATGTCTAAGCAATAACAAATAGCTATACCAAGTACAAACACAAACGTTTTTCAGAGCAAAAGAAAACTTTACACTATACACTCTTAATAAATAACTGTACCGAGTAAGGGAGACACAAACGTTTTCCCATGCACCAAACCAGTGCAATTTCAACATGTACCTTCCAACCTTTGAGAAGATCTCTCATATTGTTACAAGCTTTCAATTTGCAGAGATGTGTAATAACATTAGGGAAAATGTCTCAAGTTTCATTTGTTCTTAATAAATAACCAAGTGCTTCCTCGCACTCCTTGTGCTCAACATTTCCTTCAATTATTGAGGTCCAAGCAACAACATTTTGCACCGGAAGACAATAAAATACTTCTTTTGCTAAGGCAAAGGAGCCACATTTTAAATACAATACAACCGTCAATCCATGTGTGATAATTAGCACAAAACATATCATACTATCTGATAAGTGCAATACACAAGCAAAAGATATTTAATCGCCAAAAGCCCAAGTGATAGTTACAAAAACAAGTTACAATAAATGTTCACTATTTATGCAAAAATGACATTCCAATAGGTTTTTTGACATTCCATCTATCCTCTAATTTTCCTTTTGATTTTTCATATGCAATTTTACTTGCTTCTTTTGTTTGGATTTTTCCAATGGCTTTTTGCCTGAAGCTTTGGTTAGACTCTACCCTTTTTAGCTTTTGCTTTTTGATTTTGCAATTGAACTTTTTTTTAAAAGTTTCGCAGCTTAAGCTTAAGCATGGAGCAGTTAGTTGTGGCTTTGCCTTTTGCTTTTTCTAAGAGCTCTAACAAACTTTCATTGCTTTTTATGTATCAATCAAGGATCAAATTCTAGATTTTTGTCAATTTACTGCAGAGATCAAAGAGGGCGGAATAAGCAAAAAGTACCTACCTCCTACACTACTTGATTTACCTTGTAGCTTTCAAATCGTCAAAATGCATCTCGCTTGTCTTTCTCAAGTGGGTATATTTGTTTTAGAGTTTTTCCTCTAGTTTAGGCTTTTGTCCTTTCCGAAATAAAAACATTTACAATTTGCCTTTGTTTTTCTTGGCTTTAGGTTTTTTTTATCTTTGGTTTTTCTTGCAATACCATTTGCTTCTAATTTCCATCGACTTGGAGTCTTCGTCCAAGAGACAAGAAAAACTCTTAAGCTCTCATATTGCTTTGGGTTTGACTGATAGTGATGACTTCACTAGGTTCTCAATTGACTGATAATGATGACTTCCAAGAGTAACCGACGGTTTCTTTGTATGGGCTCTCCATGGCTTCACTAGGTTCTCAATTGTTTTTTATGTAATAGTTCAAAACTTATCCCCGTCAATGAACAAATGTCCTTTAATATCATACGGAGACAAGAGGTCAAGTTTAGTGCTTTTCTTTGATATTGTAGAAAACTTTAAAGGGTTTTCTTGATCGTCTTTGCAAGCTCTAAAGTTATCATCCACTTTATATGTACTTTTATAGTATATATTGTCATCTTTGGTTGAAAATAATACTAATGCCTCATAGTGTAGGATCTTAGATTTTAGAGGGTCTACGTGAATATATAAATTCACCAAGAGTTCTAAATGCAACCTTAATATAGAGGCTACTTTCAAGAAAGTAATTCCGACAGAATTGATGGGATTTAAGATGAAAATTGTATGATATGTTTGATTTCTAGATTACAAAACATCTAATGTTTAAGAGCATTTAATTTATTTAAGGTCTAATGTTTAGACTATTAATTTTAAGTTGGCGGGCGATTGCAGAGGGGCTTGATAAGGTAGATATCAAGGAGAAATAATTTTTATAATTTAAGCAAAATAGACAAGTATAAAGATATAGACATCGTGGAATGTATAAGAGATGCAAGAACACAAAGTGAATGTCAATATTATATAATTAGTGGGACACTATATTTGTAGTAGAACACAAAGTTCGTATAAATATAAGACATACTACTTGTTTTAAGAGATAGATATTATGTTATATTGTTAAGCTATGATATAATGTGTACAAAGGTTCTAATATTGTTTATCACCCGGAAATAATTTTTAATGATTATATTAGTAAATATTTAATGGTGTGGCTTTAATATGAAAGATGATTTCTTTAGATAATTGGGTATATGTATCGAATGTTACTCATGCTAATTACTTACGTCATTACGTAGGAATGGTTTATGTTATTGTTTGTTGTAGCATTACCTAAACATAATTCTATAATGAATAGGCTAGAGACTAAAGCATAATACCATTTGAGATATTCGATCATTAATTTATGGAGATGGTCCTAATTATACATTCTAAAGTGTTCAATAGGTGTAGACATGAATAATTATACGTATGCCATCAATACATATTGTTTCCTGTCATATGTTTTTATTTTTATTTATCTATTCTTTTAAAAAGTAAACTATCCCACCATTAGTTATTGAAAATTGCACTTGAAAGAATACCCCAAGATTTTTAGCTAGAACGCCAAGTTTTCACTGAAAGGAAATAAAACATCAGATTTCGCTCGAAGGTCACACTGCCCGAAACCATAGGTTTTGCCTATTTTAATTTCTAATAATTTAAATATCTTAGATTATTTTTATTTTCATTTGAGTTTATGCATCGGTGTCTAATGTTTTTTGTAATTACTCCAACACACAACTGTCCCTGAATAATGATCAATTCATGTTAAGATGTGACATTCATATAGCTTATGATGTGTGATTTGATGCTTGAGATGTGTTAAGATGTTATCTAAATTTTATGGTTGTATATTTCTTCCCAGAGGAGTTTGAAATTGAAAGCTATGTCTGTTTTATTCGGTCAGAGGATGCCAAAGTCTTGAAAATTCAACAAATATAAACCACTTATTCATAGGCTAGTAAAATTTTAATTATCAACAAGCAAGATTATATAGATTGGGTTATTAAGATTCGGCGATAATAATTTTCAATCCACTTAAATGTTTATGTAATTTTGTCACTTGCTCAATATAATGCGATGAGAATAGAGGTGAACAAACAATTGGTCGTGGATCCAAAAGTTGTAGAAACAAAGTGAGTGAACTACTAAAAATAATCAGTAGATGTGAATACAATAGTGTAAATTGATGGTATCGTTATATGTGTGGGAAAGATATTCTTGGTAAAATATATATAGAATGACGTGACCGATGTTCACAAAACTCTCTAATTTAAGTACTATTAAAGTTATTGAGGTCCATCTTATTTCATCAAAGGATATAATGGAGGAGCTAGAGGTAATCTTTTAACGTTGCATTCGAGGAAATGATTTGCATGATCAATCTTAATGTAATTCATAGTTCTAAACATTTGTAAGTTTTGAGCCTCGCCAATTGGAGCACCATTGCAGTTGGCGAAAACCTTCGATTGAGCGACACTTTTATCCGATTTCTACCTTAACCCAAGACATTTTTGGTTGAGATTTTGAGCCATAATCTAGATGAAGTACTGACTAAATCATTCGACACATGTCCATGTTTCTGCGGATGGATCGGATCGTGCATGCCACAAGGAAAGGGGGAGGGAGGGGGAAGGGAGTACATCGAAACCATAACACCATCATGAGGCTGCATTTGGGGGAGGAATATAAATGTAGCATTCCGACGACTTTATATAAGTTGTGAGAAGGGAAGGGGGGGGTGATATAGCATCTGAAATTCGAGGAAAGCCGATGAGGCGTTCAAAAACTCGGACTGTTCTCATCCGAATGCGTGTCGGCGCACCCGATCCAGCAGCAAAGAGGCCGCAAGAAGCTTGTGGTGTTTCTTTTTGTTTTATCTCTTCCCTAAAAATGAGCAGATTCTACATTAGTATGAACCAAAATAACACACCCACAAAGCAGAGTTCACCAATCGCGACAATATGGCTAACCAAGTTAGTATACATAGACATTTTCGAAGCTGACCAGGAAGACTCCTGGGGCATACAAGGATGTAGGGTTTAGGGTTTGGAGGTGCGATCTTAAACCGCATGGACCTAGACTCACCATTTACTGCGCTCGGCTACCTCGATCACACTTGTATCCAGCCAATGCTTTTCTCTCTTTTTTTTTTTATGTGGTCAGGCCAATGGGAGCTGGGACCACGACCGACAATTGTAGTAGTGTCGGCCTCGTTCGTGGGGATTGAGGCCGCGGACAAAGGCAGGGATGAGGCCAACTTGAAGCAAAGATAGATGCAAATGGGCATTTGCCGCCCGAAAAGCCCACACACGACTGACTAACACATACGGCGAAAGATTGCCAAGGCCGATCCGAGCGCGCGCGACGTGTCGTCGTGTGTAAGCAAGCAAGCAAGCAAGCAAGCAAGCGCGCGCGAGAGAGAGAGAGAGAGAGAGAGAGAGAGAGAGAGAGAGAGGGAGAGAGAGAGGGAGAGAGAAAGAAAGATATATTAACGTCTTCTAAGACCAGAATTGGCCCATGAGACAAAAGATACAACAGTGAGATGTGTACCCAATCAACCAAAGTACAGAAAAGAATGAAAAACAAATGAGAGAGAGAGAGAGGATCTAATGTGTTTTGTTGGTGGAGCTGCTGGAGAGATTCCGATCGAACGCTGGATTCGGTTTGCGGGGGATTTGGCCGATGCGGATCGACGGGTGTTCTGTCCCCAAGGTAAGGACCACCGCCGCGCTCGCTGGCTTCGCTCGTGCCAAGGCAGGTTAAAAAACAACAGAAGAAAAGGGCATGGGATGGATGCAAAGAGAGTAGGGATTTCTCTATAGACTTGGGATCAAAGTGACATCGGGAACGTTATCGGGGAGCACGGGAATCATCGGCATGACTCGTGTGTTCTTTCCGGCCCCGTAGCACGACGAGGCCCAGTGACCGTGGGGCCGAAGCGAGATCTCGTTCCGAAGCTATGATTTCGGTTGGGATCGTACTTGCACGCCCGCGGGAGAATCTTGCGGTACGCCACGTCTAGCCCTAGCATGGAATGAATGTGTCTTCTTCTTTTCTTTTTCTTGTTCTCCGCCTTTACCTACGCTAGATCTAGCCGGTCGCGCGATCGGAAATCGCACTTCCGTTTGTCACCAGCTTCTCAGAGATTGCCCAGTTCTCCAGGCGCCTATACACACATACATGCATATACATACATCCCAAGAGAGCTCTCTTACAACATCAGCTTGACTCCACAATGGAGTTGTTAGCTTGAATGTAAAGGCATATATATATCTAAGAGGCTCGAAGAAGAGGCCTATAAAAACGCGGGGCCCCGGCCAAAACAAGCGGAGCGACGACGACAACGGCCGCTAACGTTTGGGAATGGGCGGGTGCCGAGAGAGCTCGAGTATGTAGTAGATTCGAGACGACAAGGCTTCAAAGAATGGAGTTTGTGGGCATGCAAAGTGTCGATGCCGGCCATTACCGGGGCGCTCTGATGGCCGGCCATCTTCTCCAGCACACGCTCCGTGGCCTCTGCACCGCTAGAAGTAGCGGCCATTGGGTCTACTCTGTCTTCTGGAGGATCCTCCCCAGAAACTATCCCCCACCAAAGTTAGTTAGTGTGTTAGTGTGTTAGTGTGTTAGTTAGTTAGTTAGTTGGTTAGTTGGTTAGTTGATTGGTTAGTCAGTTGGTTGGTTGGTTAGTTAGTTATTTGGTTAGTTATATAACTAGTTCCACCATTGACATTACCAACCCACAACCTCTTTCGAATTCTCAATATCCTCGCCGATACAATCAATGGCTATCTATCTATCTATCTATCTATCTTCTTCTTTGACTAACATCTCCTTGGTTCCCTCGTCCATGCGTAGATGGGATGCCGACGATAATGCCCTGGACCGATCCAAAGGCAACAAGCGGAATTGGTGAGATTAAAAGAGAAACTAACGAACTCTCCCCCATGAGAACTAATTAGCATTGAATGGATTCAATTTGGTTTGATCGATTCCTCTTTGATCGATCGCCTCGTTTCTTTCCCTTATTAATTAATACGGCATTCGAGTTGTATTGCATTCCTAGTAGCATGAATCGAACCGTGACATCTCGGCGCGGTTCAATGCTTGATCCAGTGTTTACTCTATAATCTCGTAAACATTCCATCCATAATTTTGTATGCTAGCGGAACCTTGCTACATTTGATCACTAACCGATAATGCAATGCAACATTTGGTGGAGCACTTTCTTCAATATTTTCCCAATTTACGATTCGGATGCCATTTTTATTCAATAATCTCACTAGCTCACCATCTAATTGCTTGTTTATAATAGACTGCTCTTATTCTTCCGATTATTAAGACTTTTTTTTCTCCGTGAAAATGATATGCTGCAGGATTCTTGTGTGGGAGGATGGATTCTGTGATTTTGAGGCTTGTGCGAAGGCTTGTTCCGGTAGGATTAGCACCAACAACAATCATGAGAACAATTGCAAGGTTAATGATGAGTTCATGCGACCCGAGCTCTTCTTCAAGATGTCGCATGAGGTCTACAACTTTGGGGAAGGGTATGATATATATATATATATACCTCCTTAAACTTGATTACTATCTACCTTAACCAGCTTGTCCTATGTGGTATTGTGATAACTAAAATGACATTCAGATATATATATATATATATCGTCCATAGCAAATCGATCGGATTCATTCATACGTGGATTCACAATATTGTCGGCCGATTATCATCGTCTTGATTTCCTGCAATGCTTGTTTGATGACTCTACTATTGTTGATAAGGTTGATGGGTAAAGTGGCTGCTGATTGTAGCCACAAGTGGGTCTACAAAGATCCCCCGGAATCAGATCCTCACTACTCATCTTCATGGCAAGGTGCCCTCGATCCGGTAATTAAGAGCACTCTCTCTTCAAGTCGTCATCAATGTATATTGTTGCATGCATAGAATGAACCAAACTAATCTACATTCGAGTATATTTCAATCAAACGTGTATGGTAAATCATCTCAAAGTTAGATTGGATTTATAAGTTGGATTGGATTTATGGATGCATGCAAAGCATCGAAAGAATGAACACAGACGAGAGTACTACACGTAATGTATACAAATGCATCGATCAATGTGACGTAGCATGGCATTCTGAATGTTCGCATCGTGAGTGTCGACGTAAGCAGCTCTGATATTTGATGTTGTGTTGCGCTAGCATCCAAGGACATGGGAGGCACAATTCAAGAGCGGGATCGAGGTGAGCCCACACTTAGACAAACTTAACATGTGGGAGCTCATGTTCTAATTGTTGCTGCTTCTTTCGGGCATAATGCGAGTTATTTACGCTCTAATAGTGTTTCCGTGCTCTTGTTTCTAACTGTTATAAGTCTACAAATCTAAACCCTGAATCCTGACATAGGTCCTAAAACCCTTTCAGCGAGTGGTGTCTGAATGATTTGGTTGCGCCGTGGTGAACGAATATATAGCGCATGAATTGGCCGGTCGTTTTTCTTCTTTCCCAAAATTAGCAGATCTTACATTAGTAGTATGAACCAAAATAATACACCCGCAAAGTAGAGTTCACAGTCATGACTATATGACTACCAAAGCCGCAATATACTTTCCGTTAATGTAACATTGAACTCTGAGGGGGATTTTTCTTTTTTTTCACATGGTGCAGACAATAGCGATCGTCGCCGTGAAAGAAGGATTGGTGCAACTGGGCTCCTTGAAGAAGGTGATGAAGCGACATGCAGAGTGAATGTGTGTGTGTGCGTGTGCGTTTCTATTGATTCGGTTGTGTAGCGACGATCCGAGAACGCGCGAGATTGTTATTGTTGTTGGTGTTGGTGTTGTTGCACTAGGGGGCAGCGGAGGACTTGAACTTCGTGTTATACCTACAGAGGAAGTTCAATTACTTATACAACATTCCAGGCGTATACGCACTGCATCCGACATCCTGCACCTTCAATATGGTCCAACAACAACAACAACAACAACAACAACAACCACAACCACAACCACAACCACAACCACAACCACAAC